>JAVKPL010007957.1:0-32563 GCA_032173675.1 Gastrolobium villosum | reverse complement strand
GAAAAATTAGATTCTCGGAAATTTTTTCTTAATCCCTCTGCCAAACATTGATAAATAAGAATTCCAATATCAATTTTATGAAAATCATAAAAAAAACCCTCTATAAAAAATGGATAAATAAGAATCCCAATAACAATTTCGCGAGAATCTCAAAAAAAATCCCTCTGTCAAACATTCCCTAATAAACTTAGGGTTTTATAAAAGTTATGTTGTAGGAAAAATGATTATATTATATTATAGAGATTCGTTTTGCGTGCCGGATTTTTTTTGCTGCGGGCCCCACAAAATGTTGTGTGTGTAGAAATTTTTTTATAATTATGTTAAATGATAGATGATAAACCCATAAACTTAACTTCACGGATGGCATCATTTGAATCTAGGCGTACAAGCAATCTTCAAATGAACAAGGATGTGTTTTTATTTAAGAATTCTTTTATAAAAATTATTTTTCATTTTATTTATGTATTTAGGTGTCCATTTCAAAAAAAATGTAAGAAAAAAGTCAAAACAAAACTTTTTTAAGCCAAATTTCTTTAAAAAAAATCAATAAATGGAAGCCAATTACTTTCTAAATTCAACTATGCCTTAATCTCCAATTTTTTCCAACATCACCCTTGCCACCACTCTCGCCACCTCTATCATTTTTTCCAACATCACCCTTGCCTTAATCTCCACTTTTTTGGTTAATGTCCATGCAAACGGACTCTCATCTACCGAGTTTAGCTAAAACATTGTCAAAAGGAATTCTATTTACGTGACGGAAATGTTCGATCATTAACACGTTTTTCGTTGCTTGAATTGAAATGACATTAATCTATATTTCCAAGAATTTTTTTTTGTTGTTGACATAATCTAAATGGTTTTTGTTATCGCGTCTTCATAAACTCGAGAGAAAGAGTGCGACCACCAATAAATTTTAATTAAATTAGTATATACTCACGTAAGATAATCCAAATCATAACATTTAATGATTATCCGAGGACCAAGCATAAAGTGCAATATATCAAAGTGGCTTATCATTTGTATTTGACTTTTAATGATGAGCTCAAATTATTTTTCACTTTTTAAACAAGTTTTGTCTTGTAATTGTATTGGTCCCCCCTAACATCAAACAAAATTTTGAAATTTGCATAGCAATCAAAACCTCCTTTTGCATCTGAAGTAATAATTAGACAATATATACTTTTATTAAAAAACATCTTATTGGCGAAGGAAGGTGCTAAAATGTCTTATTCCATCAATTGAAGATTTGAAAAAAAGAAAAACATGCAGTTTAAATGTTTTATATGTTTTCTTGAACCGATAAGTACTGGAAAAAAAAAAAAAAAAAACCTTCATATCCTAAAATCCAAATCAAACATCTTATTCCTTTCAAAAATTAGTATATGATATGAACCTGCATAAAGGCCCACGTCCAAGAAGGGTTAACAATTAAGAGAATGTTTTTTGATTAATACTATAATAATGAATCAAGAATATTTTTTGATTATGTGCATACTATAGTTTTTTGAATGAATCAATTGGTTTAATATTCTTAAAAGATCCGGAATTTCACTATTATCTGACCATCTTTTGAAAAGAAAAAAATTTAAAAATTTAAAAAATAAGTTATAAAAATTAATTTGGTTCGGTTCGAAAGTGGTTCGGTTCGGTTCGGAAACGGTTCGAAAACCGGTAAAAACTCTCTTAAATCGGTACGAAATGGTTCGAAAATGTTTTCCGGTATATATATATATATATATATATATATATATATATTTTTGGTTATTTTGCACACCCCTTAGATAATTTCACTATTATCTGATAACTCATCTACAAATAAAAGTTATATAATACATATATTCTAAATTCTATTTCTCTTAGCTATTACCGTTCACACATTCCCCCTTTGATTATGTCGTTACTAATTACTATAGTGCACAGTGATCCACTGATCTCGAAGGTATTTCTCCCATGAAAAATTTAACATGCTCCAAGTTTATTCAATGGTCCCTTTTCTATAAATGAAAATTTTTCTTCCATTTTTATTCTTTTTTTTTTTTCCCTCTGTCCCTCCTTTTTTTTTTTTTGGAGGGACCACCATAGTCCCGCCCACAAAAACAAGGATATATTTCTTTCTCCCATATATGCATGAGAGAGGACATACAAATTCAACAATAACATATTGTCCATTGGCCGGACATCTCTATCAATACGACATAACAATATATTATTTAAGAAGTTTTTTGAGAAAATGTGAAAGATTTCAAATTCTCAATTATTAATGAGAGAATCAACAACATAGATGTAATAAATTCATACTTTATTTTTTCATCCTTTATTACATATATGTTTATATTTAATTATGTTTGTTATTTTTTTATTTGATAGTTGAGATTGTTTACTTTTTTCCGTCAAGAGGGATAATTCACTCGCTTATCTGTATTAATCTAATGTAGATTGGGTTAATTACCTTATTGTAACTAAAAAATATTAATGTATACAAATAAATTAATATTATGCATACATCTCTTTTTATATTTACTCAATTTTTATTATTGAGTATAAATAATTGTTTTATTTTTGATATACTCGTACTATATATATTTCTTTCACCGAACCTTAGAATAGAATGATCCACACGATAGTACTAGAGTTTTCATTTTATCCTTTAACATAACACAATAAATTTTTCTACACACACACAACATTTCATGGAGCCTACACATTTTAAAATAAAAAAAAAAAGAAAAAAATATGGCACGCAAAATAAATCTCTATAACATTACACAATCACTTTTTCTACAACATAATAAACATAAAACGCATACTACTATACCCAAACCCAACATTCGAAGTTGTGTCACATCAAAGAGAAATGCTAGACTTACAGGCATAATTAAACAAAATGTGCGTCATTAAATCATGGGTTTTATATTTCTCATGTTAAATGAGAATTGAAATCTCATATTATAGAGATAAAAAATATGTGGAACCCATGTGTTAGAAAAAAATTAAATATAGGACCCATATCAGCATGGAAATCGAATGGTGTGTAGGAAAGTTTGAATTCTCATATTAAATGAGAAATATAAAATCCTTAAATCATATATAAATGTGAGCAAGTACTTTTTAAATATAATTATATATTTTAAAAAGAATTTATTACTCTCATGTTGCGGATAGATAAATCTTCTCCTCCAACAAGTAAACATAATATATATATATATATAGGATTTATCATCTATCATTTAACATGATCACAAAAATCTTTCTACACACACAACATTTTGTGGGGCCCGCAAAAAAAAATTTTTTTGGCACGCAAAACGAATCTCTATAACATAACAGAATCTCTTTTTCTACAACATACTCTTTTAAAATCCATATATATATATATATATATATATATATATATATATATATATATATATAGGTAGTTAGATTCCCTTTCTTCTTTCATTTCATTAAAATATTGATTTTAGTTGTTACAGGAAAGAATTCTCTTCCTACAATGAGGGTAATAAAGCTCATTTAAAAATGGGAAAATATTTTCTCATGTTGCATAAGAATACAATTATCATGTTGTGACCCTTCGATTTACATGTAAAGTTTTTCTTTTCTTTTTTTCTTTTTAATAAATGTGTGGCTCACCATTGTGTTCTTACAACAAGTTATTATTATTATTCTTATTATGAAAAAATCAAATCCCTTTAAAAATAGGGATATATTTCTTTTTCCTAGAGAAAAATATCCCTCGTATACATCCATAAAAAATCTCGTTGGTTATTATTATTATTTTTAACCGATGGGCTCCATATGTGTTTTTGTTTTTGTAGTATAATTATAATGTTTTCGTGCAACAGGATAAATTCAAAACCCCTAAAAATAAATTTGACAATGCAAAAAGAAATGGATTTCTATCAAAAGAAAACAAGTGTAGGAAAATTTAGCATCTTTTCGCACCAACTTAAAGATGGTTTCAATACATAATAAAACCCCTACTTGTTCTAGCATAGATTGAATTGTTTATGGTATACATCCCAATCCGCAAATAAATCCTTACTTCCGAGTGAAGAAAGGGGAAGCTAGAAACAGACATGTTATGGTTCACAAATGTCTAGTCAATAGACGAGCACCTGCTTCTTTGGCCTACATGATACGAAAGCCTGGTACCACAACCCTAATGTTTAAATTAAAAACTACTAATTAAGGAGGGGAAAGTTTTCAATTTGTGGAGGTATTAGTTAACTCTGGCAATAAAGTTTTTTATAGGTAAATATAAGAACTTAGGATTAAATTCCACTTTCACTTCTTGGAATCAAGTGATACCTTCTCCTTTTTATGTATTGGGAGTGCGCATTGACTTGTGTTCTTAAACAAGTTATTGTTATTATTATTATTATTATTATAGACAAATATTTCTGTAGTTACTGCAGATAAGTTATCTATATTTATTCTCAAAATAACGTCGTTTTGATGTTGAAATATTAAAAATTTATAATTATAAAGACTATTATAACCCTGAAATAAATTAAAATCACAAAAATACTTTGATTTCTGTCCCAAAACGATATCGTTTTAGGCTCAACGCAGATAATTTATCTGCACAGAAAAAAAATTAACCCTTATGATTATTATTATTAATGTGGGTAAGTTATTTATTACTTCAAATTTGTATGTTCTGTATAAACTACTTTTGGTTTAAAAAAAATAATCATTTTGAGTTCAGAAATTGTTAGCCTTTTTCTTCAAACAAAGGAATATTTTGCTCAGTGTGCATGCCAGCTTATAGCAAAGGAGAGCTCTAAAATATTTGAAAATGGTCATACTCGAGTTGCACTATTTTGAAGTGTACACACTTTTTCAATTAGGTACTCAAATATGTTCCCTTTACTGTAAAGCTTTGTCTATTTGAGGCGCCTAAATCTGCAAGATTACACCCACCACACAGTACTTTAATCTCCAATATGACAAGGTAGTGCCAGTAGCATATCTTGTCTCCTATTAAACAAACGCTCCTACTTTGTACTGATGTAATTTTATTTTTATTTTTATTATTTGGAAAAATTCTCTTTCTGTATTGAGTGTGGCTGGTAAGGTAAGGAGTTGACAAAAGAAAAAGTTGATCTAAGTTCTCCTTAGATGAGGGAAAATTCCACTGATTTTTGACTTTGGAGGGATATTAGATGCTCAACCATTAACTGGTCAACCAATTAGCATCTGCCATGTCAGCAACTTATTTGAAGTTTAAGTCAACCAGTTTAATATTCATATTACTTTCATTCTGAGCACTGTCTTATATGCAACCAAACCCTAATATTTAAGGAGTAAGGATATTCTTACTACTAGAAAAATTTATTACTAATCTACTACCTCCATAATCATCATTGAATTAATATTTTCTCTCATTTCAAAAACTTTTCAACATTCTCTCTCTTTGATCCAATGGTAATTGTGATGGTAGTGAGTTGGTAGTGGATATTTTTAGTAGTTAGAATATCTCCCCTCATATTTAACGTCTTTTTATGCAATATATTTAGGGGGTGTTTGGTAGGAGGGAAAAAAAAGTTGCCCAAGAGTATTTAGGAGTGAAATAAAAAAGTGGTTGGCAAAATTTTTTAGATGGATAACAATTTTAAACATGATCTCAATTGAAGACTTTACCGTCCAAACTATGGTAAAAAAATTTGCCCACATCTAACACATCTTTTCTTATCTTACCCAGCAATAAATTTTGATCTACCAAACACCTTTTTTTATCTTACCCAGCTATAAATTTTCTCCACCATAAATTTTTTTGACTATATCTCCTCTACCAAACACCCCCTTAGGGTAAACTTTTTCTTATGCTTGAGGAAAGTAATTTCTTTTTCTTATACTAACATAGTAAATTGTGCCTCATTTTTTTTTTCTTTTTCTTGTTTATAAAATGATGGGGCACATTTTTTTACGTCAGTGGGAAGCTTAACAATTCTCCTACAAAAGGAGAAAAACAAACCCTATATATTTATCCTAAGATATTTTTTACTGAACTTCCAAATTAATGCTATAATCGTAACACATTAATGGTACAATCCTAACATTTCTTAATTTTGTTATCTAGATTTATGTAATCAAGAGATTGAAAAGCAAAATACTTTTCGCTGATTTCCAAATAGAACCTCATCATTCATAAGGCTTATCTAATTTAAACAGACAATTTTTAAAGCATGGTATGTTTCCAGGGAAAAAAATCTATTAGGAAACAAAAAAAATAGTGTCTTGAGTGAAAATTATAGGCATTCACCTTTTTTTTTCAAGTGGGGACTTGCTCATGTTATAGGGGATAATTCCCATGATAATTCTAATTCTAACTTGAGAAGAAAGCACTGAACGTGAAAGGTTTGATACATTAACAAGATGAAGAAGGAATCGCATATCATGAGAGTTTGACATTAGGCAAACAAAAAGCCAAAAAAAAAGAAAGATAGGTTCGTGAGTTCTTCAGGAGCTTTATTACATTCCAATATTGAGCATATTCAATTGGAATTGTTCACATTAGTCCAGACTCTCCATCAATGCAAGCATAGAACTTCAGAAAGAATGGTGCAAAACTATGAACCAGTTAGTGGGTATAAGGAAGGACATATAGCATTTTAAGATTTTCCATGTAAGCTGCATGAAAGCTGCATATTATAGGGGAGCAAACATAGTGGTGCACAATGAATGTATTCATTGACCTATATACATAGTGGCTCTACCTCTCTCTATACCTCAAAATTTTTATCTTGTTTAGCCTTGCATATATGCCAATGCCAGCTCCACTTTTCACTTTGCAATAAATTATATATTTGCTATTACTGTGAGAATCAAAGGCTGCAAAAATATCTCCACAACTTGGAGACAGAGAAACAATGAAAGCCATATAATCATAAACCTAATAAAAGAAGTTGACCGGTGGGATATATTCAAGTTGGAGTCCACTAAAGCCCTTTCTAACTGACAAAACAAAAGATATGCAGAAATCTGCTAATAATTTAGAAATGAGACAATCTCATTTGAGATTTCATAAACAATGGCCTTGTGTCTGTTATGTTTCTTTAAGATTCCTTTTGGTACAGGTCATGGCTTAAATTTTATTTTATTTTTCTAAATACATCATGATTTTAGGATGTTATTTTTTTTCTCCTAAATGTAAGGGGGGGAACCAGAGCAGTGGTAAAACTGTTCCTTCATGACTGAAAGTTCAATGGTTCGAATCCAGGAAACAGCCTCTTTGCAATTATGCAAGGGTAAGGCTGCGTACAAGGATTTCCTCCACCCCACACTCGCTAGTCGGGTTTAACGGGGAGTGGTTTTGGTTTTTCTCCTAAATGTGTTAAAGAGAAGCTCTGCTATCATTTTTATTTTGTCACTATGCTTAAGAGAAGGTCTAGCTTTTGGACTGCTGTTTCTAATGTGGTATAAACAACCAAAACTTTTGTTCAAGTGGGGTTTGAGCTACCAAGTTTAGTGGGAAGCAAGAAAGAAAAAGAGAGGAGGAGGAAGGTTAGAATGAAAAGTTTAAATGCTTTTTTCTTGTCAATTCTAACTTGAAATCCAGGTTACTGAGTTTAATTGTTATCTGTTAAGAACTATAAAAAGCAGGGGAAATTGGGAAAATACTAAGAAGCTACGCTTCCTTTTCCAACTGCAATTCTTGGTTATTTCCATTTAGTCTTTGAGTAAGCAAAAATAGAAAAAAGCTTTAGTTTTGAGGTTAATGGGTATCCATCAATCATGCAGAAATTCATAAACAAATGATTGTGAAAAGATATTTTCATTTTACAAACTTAGGTTATTCTTTCTTGTTTTCAGTAATATTCCTCAGTGGTTGTTGTGGTTTGCTTTATTTTCTGGCCACTGTCCACAAGCATAGATTCTCTCTATGTGAGAGAGTCCAGAGCCCTCTCTCATAGCTGTGCGGCTTAGGAATGGATGATTGTGCTCTTCTCTGCTTTGATTCTCTCTGCTCATAAAGGTTTTCTGCTTTTGTCTTTGTCTTTACCTCTCCTTTTCATGGATACCCCTTCTAGGCGGTAGAAGGCGCAGTCTATAGCTGGTGCACTCACTCTACAATACATACATGGCAATGCATATTCACACGTTTTATTCCAACTCCACCACACCCTTCTTGGTATAAAAGGGACATCACCATTCTGCATTTTTCTTCATTGCAGAACCTCTTCATAGTCATTGAAGTTGCAGTAGGTGGAGGAAGTGCTTTGAATTGAACATTTTTTTCAAGCAGCAAAATGAGTCATGCACATTCTCACATGGGCTCTGGTTTGTTCTTTTGCTCCACTTGATAGTCCTTTACCCTTCCTTGCACCTTGCATGAATTTTTTTTTAGTCTTTAGATTTCTATCAATCAATTATAGGAACTTTTTCTTTCTCTTTAATTGTTGCATTTGAAAAGTCATGTGTTTTCCTCTACCTTGTTGCAATGTTTAACTTCACTGCTGATTTTCTCGGTCCATTTGAAGGATTATCATTAGTTTTTCCTCATGTTTTGATTCTCACTCACAATTGCAGGTAGTAGAACTGCTCGAAGAACTTTTGAGTTTGGGAAGACACATGTAGTGAGGCCCAAGGGAAAGCACCAAGCCACTATAGTTTGGCTGCATGGTCTTGGTGATAATGGTTTGAGGTATGGAAAACACATGTAGTGATGCTAACATTGTCATAACTATTAGTTATTCATTCTTCTACTGGTTCTGTATTGTACTTTTCATTTGTGGATCCTTTCATTTCTTTCTTCCTTTTCTACCTCGTATAACCTTTTCATGTTTTCTAAAAGTTACCTTTTTCTTTCCCCATTCTCTCTTTTTGCTTTTCATTTTTGCTCTCCCCTTTCTTGCTTTTGGATGGAGAAAGTATACAGTTGAGGTAAGTGTAGACATTTTTGTTGACCAACAAAAAAAAAAAAAAAAAAAAACTCTAAAACAGTTATGTTAACTTTTTGCAAACTCAATAATGTTTGGTTCTTTCAAAGCTCAAGGAGTTTATACTATGGATCCAGGTTTCACTTCTTTCCAATCCAAAAATTTTGTCCTTTTCTTGTTCTTTTTGTGTTTAGCCTCATTCTTTGCTTCAAGTACACAATCCGTACATGAAGGATGAAACTTTCGTGAGAAAGAATGAAGTATATCGGAGGGTTTTCCTGATGTTGAATTGTTTCCAGTATTGAACTTCTTTCTGTTTAGATTCTAAAGGGAATAAATTCTGTCGAAGAAAGTTTTAGTTTTAATTCTTGGAAGCCTGATTGAGAAGAGTATATACTAAATTCTCAACTGGGGGACCGCAAGCTCGCTTGTTTCACTACCCAAATGAACAACTAGACATTACTTTTGACAGAAGAATATATTATATGAATAGAAGAAGCTGGTACAGTCTAGAAATATTCTTTATTATGTTTAGTGTGGTCACAGAAAATACCATTGAGTTTGAGCATTTCAGTGTATGGTTGAGTACTTTATGCTAGACAATTTTATCTAGGACACTGGTGGTTTTCTAAATTGATGTTTATCTGATTTTGAGCTTTGTTACGTTGCAGTTCATCTCAGCTTCTGGAATCCCTTCCGCTTCCAAATGTAAGAATATTTGTACCTTCAATCAGTTTAAGATTTTCTTAATTACTTCTCTAGATTAATAATATTCTCACTAACTTTAAGATACTATAATATGATGTTTCTCGTGATGTTATATGATGCAGATAAAATGGATTTGCCCAACTGCTCCTACTCGTCCAGTGGCTATACTCGGTGGTTTTCCCTGCACTGCTTGTAAGAATATCAAATCCTTCTTTGGTGCTACTCTTTTTAATTAAATATTTAAGCTGAAACTTTTACAGTCATAAAAAATGAGTCCAACTTGCTAATTAAATATTAATCAGGGTTTGATGTGGGAGAACTTTCAGAAGATGGTCCAGATGATTGGGAGGGTTTAGATGCCTCAGCAGCACACATTGCTAACTTCTTGTCTACAGAGCCAGCTGATGGTACTTTTAAGGCTAAATAGTAATAAATAATAAGACTTCAAAACTTTGCAACTCTACAAGGTCCCATGATATCTTTCTATATAGGGAAAATTTCACCGATGCCCTTGTGGTTTGCTTCAGAATCACCTATGCTCTGTGATTTTTTGTTTATCACATACGCTCCTGTAGTTTGTAAAAAGTAAAAAACCACAGGGGCATGTATGATAAAAAAACATACCCTTTTGCAAACCATAGGGGCATATGTGATAAAAAAAACCACAGAAGCATAGATGATTCTGGAATAAACCACAGTGGCGTTGGTAAACTTTTCCTTTCTATATATCAGAACAATTTTTCTTCATCTATAACCCTCATTCAAGGGAGAAAAAAAATATCAAACCCTTGGTTTAAACTATGTTACTTCATCTATTATTCTGGGCTTTGAAACGTATTCAATTGGGGTCTTTATGGAATTCATATCTTGAAGAGTCATTGTATTGAAAAATTCATAATGTGTGACAGTGAAAGTTGGCATTGGAGGCTTCAGCATGGGTGCAGCAATAGCCCTGTACTCTGCAACTTGTTTTGCCATGGGAAGGTATGGAAATGGCATCCCATACCCTGTCAACTTAAGAGCAGTCGTTGGACTAAGTGGTTGGCTTCCAGGATCAAGGTATATTATAAGATTTGTTTTAGTCATTTCACTGAAAAACGAGGCTTTCTTTATATATATAGTGAAAACAACATCCAGTGTTATTTTCCCATCAGTTTCCCAATAATCATTTGCCTTGCCAAAGTTTGTGGAGAAGTCTATATTATTGGTCTATGTAGTCTTGTACTAAAATGGTTGCCGCTGTGGTTTGAACCTGCTACTTGTAGGAGCTTAAGGAACAAGATAGAAGTGTCACATGAAGCTAGAAGGCGAGCTGCTTCATTACCTATTTTGCTGTGCCATGGAATCAGTACGTATCTATAAATCTTATATGCTCATGTCATTACTTCTTTTATTTGAGAGGCATGTTTATAAGTTAAAAACATTATTATTGCATAATATTCTAGCGTGCAATGAAGAAATATTCTAGCATGCTACTATCACTATGCTTATACATGATTAAGCATCAAAGCATGGACATAATGCTATGGTTTACACTTCATATTAAATTTTCCAAAGGTTTACTGCCTGGAGTATTCCCTTCCCCAGACACTCACGAAGTGGGTATTTGAACTGGGTCGGCCCTTTAGCTAAGCACACTTTGGGCATAGTGGTTAATTGAAGCCTACTTCCAAATTCATTTTGTAGGTGATGATGTAGTCCTCTGCAAATATGGAGAGAAATCTGCTCAATCTTTAAGTTCAGCAGGGTTTCGATATGTTGCATTCAAATCCTATGAGGGGTAACTTCTTTTTTAAACCAAAATAATCCCATTAATAAATCACGGATCAGTTAAAACAATTGTCTCAATTTTCGGTTTGTCATGTGTGCAGGATTGGTCATTACACAGTTCCTAGAGAGATGCATGAGGTTTGCACCTGGCTTAGTTCAAGGCTGGGGCTAGAAGGATCCTCATAAATGTCATGACTATTATCAATCAGGCAATGCCTCTATAGAAGGGTATGTGGAACAATAACAGCGAAGGAGGGGATGCACACGCACAAGTAGGTAGATCATGGAACAACGGTTCATGGGGTATATATACATAAAATAGGAAAATTAATTTTCTAGCTCCTTTTTGTCATGTTCCTGAGCAATAAAGATCTGGATGTGTTTTCTAAGTATTTCTCTCATTATATTATTGTAGAACCTAGTGACTGGGTCAGTTGTCCTATTGGAGAGATTTTTAGTTTTATATATTGTAACAAAGCAGGGAACTTGGCCTTGTTATTTATTTCTCAATTTCAATTTAAAAATTGCCAGAACCCAAAAATAATGTTTCTTATTTTAGTAAAAAACTGTCCAGGGCCATTATTAACCATATAGTATCACGTAAAAAGGAAGAAGTCTAATATTACAATAATAGTTATACATAGTTTCACTCAAGAGTAGAATTAAATTAGGTAATAAAATAGATGGGTTATATTTATAACTCAAATAGTTTACAAACTCTTAGAATCATATATTAACCGTTGATTTCCGCCGATAAATGATTGTGGATTAATAATTAATTAATAAATTTAATTTGTGAAAATCTTAACCGTTGATTAATTAAGATATGATCGTAAGAAGTTAAACGAAGATAGATTGTAAATATAATTTTCCCGAGAAAATAAGCTCTGCCATTAATAAATTTAAGCAAATAACTTGAAACCACCAACGGTTCCAAATAGTTCAAACGAACGAAAAATTACACTTGGGCAAAACTGCTGTCGCGGCTACAAGCTAAGATGATTATCCAACTTGTGCAATCTAAACAGAGTTAGCAGCAGAGTTATATGGACCTGGTTTTGCAATGATTTAATCAAACCCAACCCAACCCAACAGAATGATCTCATCCTCAAATAAACATAGCAAACAAAAATTGCTTTTGAAAATTGGGGATTGATAATTTACAGATTGTCAAGTGTATTTGTATATAATATATGTAACAAAAGTGAATTTTGATAAAAGTATTAGTTGGAATTCCGTTGCTACATCAGGAAGCATGATTCTATTCATCTGGATTTGTTGACTCAATTCATTAGCATGACTGAAATTGCAGAGTGAAATGATGTAGCGAAACAACACAAACTTGTCATTTAAAAAAATAAACAACAAAGTAGGCCACTGAATTATTTTTCCCATAACATTTTCCTTGAGAAACATTTGTTTTGAAAAATTCCCATTTCCAAAGAAAAGCAGAGCCTATAAAATGCAAGTTTTGTGAGTAAAATTATCATTATTATTTCTTTATATAGTATCTGTAAATATGTAACCTAGTAGTTATAAAAAAATATACTACCATAAATGTTGTTTACAGAGCTGCAGCCTCTTATTTAATCGACTAGTTAAAAATCTGATCGGCAGTAATAACTACAAAAAAAGTATTTATTTTATTTTTTCAAAATTTATGTATCTCACTGGCATGCAAGTTTTTGTGAGTGTTGTTAATGAATAAACCGTGCTTGGCTGGTTTTACCCATCTTTGCAAAGCCAAATAATAAAAAAGTTTTAACACAGACAGCAGACACTATTGGGCAACATAGTTTGCTAAAATAATGTCAGGCATCCTACAATGACTGAGGTGAAAATTAGGAAGGATGGGATGGTAACAGGGAGATTGTGAATAAATCTTTGGTGCTACTGCTGCACCTAGATTCAGTGCATCATATCAATGGGAGCATTACATATCAAAGGAGAGAAAAAAATTTAGCAGAAAACAGAAAATTTTAACTGACATGTAATATTTTCATTAATAGGATGCACTGAATCTTTGGTACAACAGTAATACCAAAGATTTATTCGGAGATTGGGGTGGATCATACATGGGACAGCTACATAACTTCTTGTGCACGTGGCAGGTTGGGAGGGGAAATATTTTTAATACTATAGGTGCACCAAAACTCAGTACAGCCGTTTACTAAATGAGAAAAGTTTGAAGGGACATAGAGGGGAATATAAAAAAAAAAAAACAAAGGTTAAAGTGGAAAAAAAAATTAAAACGGGAATACCAAATTCAGTACACTGGTGTACCAAAAGTTTGCTAGTTGGAAGGGAAATCAGGAAGGCTATCTGCTAGAAGTTTAGGAGGGCAGGTGGGGAATAAAAGATATAGAGAGAGAAAGGCATGAGTTAAGTAAGGTTTTAGGCCTTTGGCACGAAGGTTTGCAGACCCTTAAGTTTTGCAAATTTTCACAGTAATTGGGGATTATCCCTATTTTCTGTAATAAAATACCGAGGTTCCTATCACACACTGGCGGACCCAGAAAATTATATGAAGGGGACGAAAATTTTAATAAATCCAACTTATAGAATTTTAAATAAAATATAATTTAACAAGTATATTAAATTGACGAATTTAACATAGATTATTTCATTGCCATATGCCATGTCAACTATGAAAAGTAGGAGAATCACAATCTTAGACCAAAAAAACATGTACAAAGATCTCAATTTAAATAATTTTAATAACAAATATAATTAATTAAAATAAATCCAAAAAGAGGGGGAAGCTCGTATAACCCAAAGTAGGCAAGCACCTAAAACTAACATCATAAAGTTCCATAATGCCCACACCACTAGAGACCCATGTACTTCAATTATCAAGCACCATAAAGCTAAACAAATAAATTTCAAAAATTTTGTAAACTACAAGTTCTGTTTTTTTCTGTGTGAGTGTTTACAAAAATATCAAAACTTTACAAAAAGAAAGTGAAAGTACCTGTTTTGGTTCTGATCACAGTAAAAACACTGTACTAATCATTGGGGAATTTTGTTATCCCTATTTGAAACATCTTTTTGTGTAAACATAAAATACCCAGGACACACTATCACATTATTCCAACTCCAGATGTATAAAAGTTCAGTCTCAACTCTTATTTCATGTACAACATATGAACATTAAAGCGCAAGGTACACGCACAAAAAAATCTTATAGAAAGGAATACCTTAAAAACATACAACTTCTCCTTTGTCAAATAACTTATTACTCTCCAGAAAAGCTTATACAAAGAAATCACATAATGTCATCTTTTAGCAAAAGAAATAGATTACATGGAACAAGGTCGTCTAAACTACCTTTTTCTCTTAAATATCATCATCACCTTAGTTGTGCTTTTACTTCTTGGAAATAACATCTTTAAGCTTTTCCTTCAATTCACCAGTCTACAACAAAGTAAAATATTATTAAACAGGAGTACAAAATAATAAGTAAAAGTAAAAAAATATCAACTCTTGAAATGGAAATTAACCTGGTGCATATTAAGAATAATATCTGATCCACCAACAAAATCTCCCTTAATGAAAATTTGTGGAAAAGTTGGCCAGTTACTGCAGAGAAAAATCATGGGAACATCACAAAAGTATACTTGGCTTATCTGTCGATTATTAATCTGTTTAAAGGAAAAAGTAATTTAACTTGGTAGTTGGCACCAATTATTATGATCTCATAGTCATACCACTTTAAATGCAAAAGACAAGATGATATTTGATATCCTTTTTGCATAAGTTGCCATAACGAATGCACATATATATACCCACAACATGCGAAGGAATGTTTTGGCTGAATAATATCCAGAGGATTTAAGATGATTGTAGTTCAGATGCTTGGACAACAGAGGGTTTAAGTGAATAAATTCAACTGCAACAAATCCACATAAAAAAAAAGGGAAAAGTTCACCAATGCCCCTGTGGTTTATTCCAGAATCACTTATGCCCCTGTGGTTTTTTTCCTATCACATATGCCCCTGTGCTTTGTAAAAAATAAGAAACCACAGGGGCATATGTGATAAAAAACATACCCTTTTACAAACCACAGGGGCATATGTGATAAGAAAAAAACCACAGGGGCATAAGTGATTCTGGAGTAAACCACAGGGGCATTGGTGAACTTTTCCCTAAAAAAAAAGAAGGAAAAAAGAGGATGAAATTTTGATCTTTAAATTCATGTTGATGATCTTCAGTTCATTGACAGTAACACAATTCGAATTTTCAAATGGAATTTTGATTTCAATGTTTGGACAGCAGCAGAACAATAATTACTTTTAAGTTTAAATTAAGATTTGCAATTCATAATATGGTTTCAACTACAATATTTGGATTCATACAATGCAATTTGATTTGATTTTAATTTTTTTGGTTTCATTTCATGTATGACTAATTTCAGTTATCATCGGCAATAAGCCTGCATTTTCTTTATTTTCCATTCACTGAAAACTTTTCATTTATAATCATAAATGACAATTTTGAGAAATTATTCTCACAGTAAGTGCATTATTCTTGTGAAGCAAGAGTAATAAAACCAGCAAGAAAAAACTAACCTGAAGGCTTTTACAGCACTTTTCAGCTCAGGATCCTCCAAAATGTTTCTAGCGCTTAAAGGAACATCTGCAATAGCAACTTATAGAATTGTCATCCAGTAATTCAAATTCATATTTGTAATAAATTTCTGTAGACCATAGGTAAACTAAAAGAAAAAAAAAAAAAAAATTCTTCAATTAGAAAAACTCTTTTGAAACTTAGAAGCATGATATGTAATCTGAGCAAATGTCATAATATAAGTCATCATAATTAAATTTCAGGCCAGAAGTCAAGGACAAACCAGTGTAATTAAAAATTATTATTGTCCCTTGGTGAAGATTAATTGAAATAGCAAGGCAAAGAATTCTAAAATAATTCCATCCAACATAATTAAACCAGAGAGCATGAGATTACAGAAACACAATAGCCACTATGATGCCAGCTGCCTTAAATGTAATTCTACATCCTTTCTGACTCTACACTTTTAAACTATAGGTACACAATTTTTGGAACATGGATAAAAGCAACACTTCTACAATGAACAGAAAAGTTCAGAAAATGCAATTTCTTGTATAGCTAAGGATGCAGCATAATAAAAAGCATTACTTACTTACCATATTGTGTTAAAACTCTAACTGCCAGAGAACTAAATCCACACTGTGGATAATCAGGCACACCTTTCATGTAAATCATAACAGGATTATCCTTGACATCCTGCGAACATTTTTAAGCATAGTGAACCAAAGTTCAATTTCAAGTCACAGATTGCTTATGTCATTAAAACAAGAAACGATTGATATATTTTTTAACGCACGAGATTCAATTAATATGCAATTTACCTTCTCAACAACATCTGACAAAGAAATGCCAGAACTCTCAAGTTTATTAGCTGGCTTGAAGTCATCATGTGTGTCGGGATCATTTGACACCGTGTTGAAGTATCTCATTCCATAATAACAGGAACCAGTTTGCTGCGAATACGTTAAAGGAAGACCAATACCATTACGATAGGAAAACACAACTCACAGCTTGAAGAACATAAAATTCTAGTCTTTTCAGTTATATAACTAATTCATAGAATAGGGCAATGCAAATATTTAGTATGTACGGCCAACTTCTCCAAAATCAATGTGCCAATGTAGATATGCATATAACCAGTAATGCCAATCTAAACTCACTTAATAAGCAGATAAGACTAAAAGAGAAAAAAAGCAAGGACAGGAATTTTATACAATTGAAAAAAAAATAAAAAAATAAAGAGAAAATAAAAAGGCCATATCTTAAGAGAACATGAATGACACGAGAGTATGATTAAAACAAAATAAAAAGGGGGGTTTCCCATATTCTCATTGTTCTATAGGACACAACAAGATCATAGCCGATTAATCTGAGAAGAAAGCAAAGCAATTTCTGATTGTGACACAGCATCCCCCATGTTAGCACTCACTTAATTCCAACTTCAATTATTCATTCAACAAACCATAAGAAAAAAATAAAATAAAAAAAATCCAACTTTACTCTAACACCCACCCCCAAAGCTTGAAAGGGGAAAAACAATAAAACAAAGGATGCCCATAAGTTAGTACAGAAAAAAGCATGCGACTTTATACAATTGAGATAAAGTGGTAACAGAAAAAGAAAAAGAAAAAGAAAAAAGAAAAAAATTGCAGGAAATGAAGGGAAGGGTTTGTTTTTGGGTTACATGTGTGGTGAGAGAACGAGCTGCGATTCCCTTGAAGAGTAATTTTGATAAGGATGTCGCCATGCCACTCAACTCTGCTTCAGCAATCAGCAATCAGCAGTTACCACTGTGAATGGGATTCCTGAGGAAGAAAAGGCAGCAAGCAATGTTGTTTGAGAACGCATACAACTATGAACACGTGCTTCAATTAGGACGTTCGGTTTTTGATTGATGGATTCTCAGCGAGAGAGAGAATAAAAATTTTGTTACTCCAACCGCAAATACATGTTTTATTTAAGGCAACCATACATTGTCATTGCGAAATAATGTTACCATCATAATTTAATCTAATGATTATTATTTATTATGAATTATGTATTAATTAATTAATTTAATTTATAATAATAAAATGAAAATTAACTATTAAGATATAGTAGTAACATTTTTATTAACATTATTTGATAATAATCTATATTATCCCTTATTTAACATCCTTTTGTCATGTGCAAGAATTCAGAATCCGAATTTCGACCTCTCGGATGAAAAAGTAATTATGATCATGTTTGATCAAAATCATTTATTTACTAATTATATATTTTTTCTCTCTTATTTTATTAATAATAAGTGATTGTGATTAAATAATATAATTATATGACCATTTTTCATATGAAATGATCCAAATTCATAAGAATCTATATTTTATAAAAGTGAATTTTGTAATTATTTATTGGGATAGATCATTATGTATACTTTTTTTTTATTTACTTTGCCTATTATTTTCTAACATGTTATATTAGAATTTTAATTAATCTTTACTATTTCATATTAGAATTTTAATTAATCTTTACTATTTTCTCTCTTCTAATTTCTATCATTTCTCTCTTCTCTTGTTATTTCTGCAGGTAATGCAGATAAGTTATCTGCAGTAAGCCTAACAAGACGTCATTTTGGAACAGATATTATGATGTTTTTGTAATTTTAGTTTATTTCAGGGTTATTATAGTCTTTATAATTATAATTATTTAATTTTTTTTTGGTACAGCAATTATTTAATTTTTCAATCCCAATACCACATGGTTTTAATTTTTTTTGGTAAACGTATGGTTAAAATTTTAAATAAAACATGAAACGATCAGCTCTCAAAATAAAATACTGAAATATATTAATAATTTCTCAACTTATATAAAAAAGATAATTAGAATTAATTTAAATAAATTTTTAAAGTATATTTTAAACATTATTTAAAGTATAACAAAGATATAAATAATTAATTTAGATTAGTTAAATTTTAATTTAATTAATAGAGAGTTTATTATTTACTAAACTATACTCGAACATATAACTATAAGAGACCTCCATAGGGACATAAAATGAAAAGAAATATAAAAAAATATGAAATCTCATTCAAAAAATTTAAATAAATAATCAAAATGATATTTTAATAAAATAAATGCAATAAAATTTATTTTTAATTTTAATTTTGTAGTTTCTATGGTTTATATAAAAAAAATTGAACCCTTAATCTAATTAGTGTTTGTCTTATTATACGATATATATCTTACACACATGAAAATATGTGAGACTTTTTTTTTTCTCTTTTCTCTGTGAAAAAACTTCAATACACCGAAACTAAAAATGAGGGGCAAGCCTACAGGAGGAGAGTGTTTCCTTCTCGGTTGGGAGATTAGTCTCATCCTTCCTCCGATAACGAAACTTAATGCACCCGTTGTTCTAACGAGGGGCTAGCTTACAGGGTCGTACCTCGAGGGCAAAGTGACTTGGAGGAGGTTGAATAGGAATAAAATTTTGTCATTTTAGTAAAAGCATCACCAAGTTCCCAGTGAATTTAAAATACACTTTTGATATTACATGAGAAAATATTGTGAATTTGTGGACTCACGACTAATTAAATGCAACGTAAGAATAATTTCATTTATAACGAGAAAATAAAAACACTAAATTTTTATATGTGTATTTGATAAATTTAACTATAATAAAATGTTTACAGAGAATCGTTAATCCCATAAACCCTAAAACCCTAATTCTTGCGCACACTCTAATTTGTCAACTCTGCAAAAAAGAAGAGATCAGAGAAGCAGTCTCCGTTCCTTTGTTTCTCTTTCAATGTAACAATCAACTTTCCTTATTTCTTTCCATTAATCTCGCCACTGCGATTTTTTTTTTTTTTTGCAGTTATTGCTTCTTACTCCCTCCCTCACTCTGCTTTTGTTCGAGTAATAATATTAGGCCACTATATTCAATTATTTCTAATTCCTTTTACATTCTCAAAATTTACCAAATCTCATACATGTTTTCCACTCCAACGGAGTTTCTTTGTTATGGATTTTCCATTGGGAGTAAAATACGTTAATTTATTTATTTTGGCTTTTATAAGTTAAGTAATGTTTGTTCCTTACAAGTTCTTGAAATGTTTCATACTCCTTCTGAATTGTAACTTGAAGCAGCAGTACAAATGGAACCCAAAAAAGCTAAGAAGAGACAAGCTACATCTGATCCTCATCTGCAAACCACAACAAACAAGCTGGATTTTGGTAAAAATTATCCGATGCTGTACCTGCCATTTCTTACTTTTTATTTTCTCTGTGTTCATATTAATTAGGTTTGCTACTACTTGAAAATTCGATGAATGTTAAATCATGTGAAGATTTATTGATTGAGTAGATGAGTCCTATCACTATTTTGAGAAGTATTGTCTAAATGATCATTTTAATGCGCTCTTTTAACAAATTTATTATATAATGCAATATTCAAATATATTACCAATGTTATATAGGGAATTCCGCACCTCATCCGTGCGGGATTGCCATGTGTCGAATTTCATAATAGTCTCGCATGCGAAGCATAAGCATGCGGGATTAGCCTTACAAATCTTATCTGCGTGATTTTAAAAGAGAAAAGCGCATTAAAATGGTTGTGAAGTATTGATTGATGTTTCTTATAATGGAATATTGGATGTAGACCAAGGCGAGTTTGCAGATGGAACACTTCTCCATGATGATTTGAGTGAGCCAACAATGGGAGAGAAACTTGCTGGTCTCAGTTTGCTAGATGAGAAAAAATTCAGGAGTCATAAAGCGCAAGATTCTTCAGCTAAGCCTCCAAGTGCAGACTCAGTACATGTTTTGCTTGCGCAAGCATTACACGCTGATGATCGCGCCCTTCTACTAGATTGCTTGTATACTCAAGATGAGATGGTTCTTTTTCTACTGAACTATGTGTTTGTTAGAATGGGAAGTTGCTTACCTTCCCAGTTTCTTATATGATGTGCGTGATGGCTGATGTAGGTCCTTTAATCCTTTTGCAGGTTATTTCAAAGTCTATTGCACAGTTGAACCCATCAAACGTCCTCAAACTCCTACAGTCCCTCATATACATTATTGAGTCTTGGTAATGCATTGAAATGATAATTAAAGCATTAATACTTAATAGGCCTATTGAAATTATTTGTTTATAATTGTCTTAAGGATTCATTAATTTCTTGATTTAATAGGAGAGGATTGTTTGAGACCTAGTATGTTATAATACACTTACTCCCAACAATTGTGTGTGTTTCTTTTTTTGTTTTTAATTTAACACGTTCATCCTGATACTTTTCAAGTGATAAAAGATTAAAATGCACCAGCAGCACTCAAGTGATATTGGGAGTGAAAGAATAGGCAGAGAGATCTGGAATACAGCCAAAAGATGGTCTTCTGGTAACAACCAGAAAATTAGAAGAAAAAACTGGTCACTCCTTACTGCCTTAAAAAACCCCTTTATATAGGATATAGCCCCTAATTTTAAATAAATCCTAGTTATCCAAGATAAATTGATTACAGAGAGAGTGAGAGACAAAAAAAACTGTTAAAGCAGCATCAACAATCCTCATCTACAGATTCTTGAACAGCCCAACGTTTTATTATAATTGACATTGACCGTCTTTGTCCTGCATCGAATTTTTTGTTAACATTAAAATAACTTTTTAGTTGTCAGATTCTGCATCAATTCCTGATGGACTCTATATATACGGTATTCTCTCTTTCTATTTTAGGGGTGCAATTTTGACATGTGCTCTTCCATGGCTCAAGTGTCTACTTCTACAGCATGTAAGTGGGATAATGTCCCAGGAATCTTCATTACACGCTTTGAACTCTTTATACCAGGTGAGATCTGTTCTATCATCTTGATTTATGATGTAGTTTGACAAGCTCTCTGTATTTCAGTCGCTCAACCTGTCTTCTAATGTACCGTAATATGTATTTCATATCTGTTGGATGTGCATTACCAAGGCATTTTAGCATCTCAATTTAGCTATAACAGAATTGAACTTATGCTTGGATATGGTACAACATGGCAAGGCATCTCCCATGCCATTTTAATGAATCAGTTGGAGTGTCAAAATTAGAGAAAAGCTGTATTGTTGGTAATCGATGAGAATATCACACAATAACTCTATATACTATCAGTATTTTGATGAGTACGGGTGCATCCTAGCTAGGCTTTGTCTCATTGAGTAAATCATGAATTCTAACACACACTTTAAGCTTATTGCACCCATTACCTTAGTGTTTTTCTTAATTGATTTTCTTGTTTTGTTTTGTGTAGCTGATTGAATCTAGAGTCTCCACTTTTAAATCTGCCGTTGTTCTGTCAAGCTGCTTAGACATTCTTTACACAAGGGTAAGGATTTTCCCCCCGTTTAGATGTATTAGCAGAGTTTGGGATCAATTATTCATGGTTTCTTTTGAACAGGTTGTTGATGAAGAAGGAGACGAAGTCAAACATTACCAATTTCTTTTCAAATCTATGAGGATAAGGATGACAGTGAAGAAGAATCCGAGGCTTTGGAAACCAACCAAGATGGCACATATGAAGAACAATCTGACGAAGCATTTTATGGTGTTAGTGATATTGAAGAAATAGATGATATGATGAGCGAGTGATCATGTGCACATGTTTTTTGTTCTTTCCGTTACTGCCATAACAAGAAACCCCAGCTGGTTGGTTTAGCAGAGAATGGTGTTTGATGAAACCCAAAGTATCTTGAAGCACGAATGAAGAGGGCTGAGGATGCCATGGTAGTGAGGTTTTGAAAAAGTTTACACACAAACCATTACAATTTTGAGTAAGTTCAAGACCAATGTATTGCACAGAATTCAGTTTTTGGAAATTTGAATAATTTAACTAATGAAAATGTATTAATACTTTAGGGAATGATTATACTTATTACCATTTTAGTTTTATTATCACTGACTGATTGATTATCGTTTGATTAATTTAAAATCAATGGCAATTAGCTTTTTCTCTCTCCGTTTTTTAAGCATTTTCAAATTGATCCAACAGTAAATAATTAGGTAATAAGAGTAATAAGCCTAAAATAATAGTAAGTATAATCGTCTTTATTATTTGAATTTATCTTCAAATTATTTTATGTAGTAGTTCTAAATTATAGATGAGACAATATCATTGGAAATGTATTTGAGTATTGACTTCACTATTCGTGAGCCGCAGAAAAGTAATGCACCTAAATAAAATAAGAGTTTATCATCTATCATTTAACATGACAATAAAAAATGTCTTATACGCACAATATTTTGTGGGGCCCGCAGCAAAAAAAAACTCCAGCATGCAGAACGAATCTCTATAACATAACACAATCATTTTTCCTATAACATAATTCTTATAAAACCGATAAAACAATCTGTAAAGGGAAAATTTGGAACTAATTAAAGACTAAATCATAATTAGACATAGTTGAAACTATAAAGTAGAAACAGTAGATAACAGTATATTCCCTCATTAAGAATGAAGCCCCGAGGTTGCAACAGTTGATGCGAGACCTTTCCAAAATTTGTGTTGCATTCTCTATATTTATAGTAATAAATGGATTTTGCAGTAATAGCACGTGTCCAACCACAGACACGTGTAAGGCAAGTGTCGGTCTGAAACTGGATTGCTATTTAGAAAATTCAATGGAGGGAATGAGCCTGTGGAATTTAGCCACGTTATTTACTTCTTTTCCTAATTTTCTCATGTTTCCTCTTCCATTGTACAACTATAGTAAAATGGTGATAAGACAATTGTTACTTTTTTTATTTTTTTTTACCATTTTAGTTATATATTGAATATTGATCATGTGCTTGCAAATGGACTATGTTGAAATTAAAAACTAAATATTATCTATGTTGTCTTGTGAAACAGTTATGAACTACTGTACTTGGTAATAGTGACCTGGGAGTAATTTGATGGAACTTATATTATTAATAAGAAATGGCAGAAAATATGAATGGAGACAAGCTTCTTACAAGGATAAATTGCAGAAAATAAATTCAGAAAGCCTCAACTCACCCTCAAACCAAATACATAAGCTCAAAAGTTCCCTAGAGGTCTCTCATTTCCCCACTAACCAATTCTGAATACATGCATAATAAAATCTCACACTAAATATCTTTATTTATACTAATTCCTAACTAATGGGCTTCATTATTTTATTGAAGGCCCATCATAATTCTAGAAGCTCTTAGATCGCGAGTAAGAGGTGTAAAGCCAATGAACATGGTGAGGGTTTTGTTAGATAAGAAAGTTTAAATTTTGAATTATTGTTGTAAAAGTTAAGTTTGTTTTCTGTTCTGTAAAGCTGATCAGCAAGTTGTTTTTATATGGTTGTTATAGATTTTTTAGGCATTATTCTTGTAACAAACTGAGGATTACTTGTGTATAAGTTCACCTCAGTTGAAGAGGAAATTATGAATGAAAATGAGAAATTATACATGTATTCACTTTTGACATGGTATCAGCTGTGTTATGATCCAGGAACCATAGTAGTCCCACTTTACCTCTGTTTCTTTTTATTATTATTTTTCTCAATACCCACCCCGTACCAGTAGTCCCACATTGCTTCTCTTTCTCTTTATTTTTTCTTTTTCACAGTACCCACCCACCCCGTACCACCATTTTTTTCACATTACTTTTGTTCCTCTTTATTTTTTCCTTCCTTCGTATCTACCCCTAAGTTATTTTTTTCCCCAAATTCATTATTTGATGGCTGAATCCAATCCTCTTTCTGACTCCTCCGCATCCATCCCTGTACTTACCCCTCCTGCCCCACCGTCAAATGTCGTCATCCACCAAGATAGCTCTTCCTTTCCTATTACCATAATTATTGATGATACAGACTATCCTCTTTGGTCACAATTGCTGGAAATGCGTATTGGAGCTCGTAATAAATCTGTTTACCTTACTGGTACACCATGAAGCCTCCAGTCAATGACCCATCGTATGATATGTGGGTTACGGAAAATCAACGGGTCAAGAGCTGGCTCATTGATTCTATGAGTTCCTCCTTGATGCAACGATTCTTGCGTCTTGATTCTGCCCACGAGATATGGGATGCAGCGCGTCACACCTTCTTCGATGGATCTGATGAGACATGCTTGTTTGAGTTGAATCAACGGTCATTCACCATTAAGCAACATGGTCGTCCCCTCTCCACATACTACACTGAGTTACTCTCCATCTTCCAAGAAATTGACCACAGGACCTCTGCTCAGGCTGGCACCGTTATTGGTGTAGTTCAAATGCACTCTGCGATGGCTAGGTTGCGAGTTCACATATTCCTCAGTGGTCTTGATGATGAATTTGATCAGATTCGCGGCGAAATTCTCCGAAAAGATCCTAAATTGGATCTTGAAACCTCATATGCATATGTTCGGCGGGAACACCAACAACGCATCACTATGAATCGTCCTGCTCCTTCCCCCGACTCCTCTGCCATGGTGGCCCATTCTTCTCGCCAGTCCACTGCTGCTATGAAGCCTCGCAAAGAAGGTACTCCGTTCAAACTTTTGTGTTCTCATTGTGGTGACTCGAGTCACACAAAAAATAGATGCTTTGAAATAATTGGGGATCCTGAATGGTGGAATTTTAATAAACGTCCTCGTCGGAAGATTATGAATAAAGCCATCTCTACTGCATCTAATCCGGTTTCTTCTCTTCTTCCTTCGGCCAATGTTGTATATGAAGGAATTCTTGGTAAGTCACATGCCTTCTCTGCACTATTTCGAATTAATACTTGGATAATTGATACAGGGGCCTCCGATCATATGATCCGTGACCATACCCTTTTGTCTAATTTTTCTCCTTCCCCTAAAACTATGATTTCAACGGCTAATGGTGGAACCTCTGCTATTATTGGTGAAGGCTCAATCTCTTTTTCCCCTCGTCTACATCTCCAATCGGTTTTGGCAGTCCCATCCCTAGACTTTAATCTTCTTTCTGTTAGCCAACTTACCACTAATCTTGATTGCTCTGTTATTTTTCTGCCTTCCCAATGTTTATTTCAGGACAAACAAACAAAGGAGATTCTTGGCTATGGTGTTAGACAAGGAAAACTTTACTTCTTGGATGTCTCCTCTTGTGGCAGTAGTTTCTCTTCTCGGGCATCTACAACCTCTGCTGTGGATACTGCTAAAAATAATGTGTGGCTGTGGCATAGAAGACTTGGTCACCTTTCCTTTGGATATCTTAAAAAGTTGCTTCCAGATTTTTTTTCTGATTTAAATGTGGCTGATTTTCATTGTTCAATTTGTGAAATGGCTAAAAGCCATAGAATTCCCTATTATCCTAGTTTGAATAAAAGTACTATTCCCTTTCAAGTTGTCCATTCAGATGTATGGGGCCCTGCCCAAGTTCCTTCTTTTTCTAAATCCTATTATTATGTTACTTTCATTGATGAATGTACCCCTATGTGTTAGGTGAGTCTTTTAAAACATAAAAGGGAAGTTTTTTCTGTTTTCCAAAAATTTCTTTCAATGGTCCAAACACAATTCAGTAGCAAAGTTCAAATCCTTCAATCGGATAATGGCATGGAATACATGAATAGTGGGTTCAATAATTTTTTAACTTCTCATGGGATTAAACATCATACCTCTTGTACTTATACCCCCCAATAAAATGGATTAGCTGAGCGCAAGAACATAAAGTTAATGGAAGTAGTTAGGGCCTCCTTATTTGGAATGAATGTTCCTTCTTCATATTGGGGGGAGGCTATAATCTCTGCTGCTTATCTCATAAATTGGACTCCTTCTAGTGTTCTTAAATTCCAAACACCATACCAAGCCCTCACTTCACACTTTCCTACACCCCACTCTTCTAATCTCCCACCAAGAGTCTTCGATTGCACCACATATGTTCACATTCCTAAGATTCAGCGCTCAAAATTAGATCCTTGTGTCCAAAAATGTATTTTTGTTGGCTACTCAGATGTTCAGAAAGGGTATCGTTGCTTTGATCCTCTCTCTCATAAAATGCATGTTACATTGTAAGTCACATTCCAAGAAAATGAACCTTACTATTCAGGGGGAGATTCAACCTCTTCTTCTCAGGGGGAGAATTTATTGCAAAACAATACAAGCAATGGAGAAGAAGAACTCTGATTCTCCACTCATATAGCACCACTGAATCCCTCACTGCCTACACCAGATTCCTATAATGTTCAACCAGATGTTGCGCATTCGGACTTCTAAAATGCAGAACCAGTTACTGCACAACCAGATGCTGCTGAGGTACCTTGTCTAACTCATATAAATCAAGAATCTCCTATGGCTGTCTTAGAAACTAGACCAGAAACCAATACAGAGGTAAATCTTGTTCCTACTTCTTCTATATCATTTGACACATACACCAGAAGGTCATCTCGGCCAAACAAAGGTATGCCTTAGAAGTTTTATGAACCTGATCCTAAAGTGAAGGCTAAATATCCTCTTAGCAACTATGTGTCCACCAAACACCTATCCAAATCATATGCACTATATGTTAATCAATTATCCAGTGTATCTATTCCAAATAGTGTGCAGGAAGCATTGAATGATCCAAACTGGAAACAAGCTATGAACGTAGAGATGGAAGCACTCCAAAGTAACTCAACTTGGGAATTAACACCTTTACCAAGTGGGAAGAAAACAATAGGATGCAAATGGGTGTTCAATGTGAAATTAAAAGAAAATGAGAGCATAGACCGATACAAAGCAAGACTAGTGGCCAAGGGATACACACAGAAATATGGAGTTGATTACCAAGAGACATTTGCTCCTGTAGCCAAACTCAATACTATAAGGATATTACTTTTTGTAGCAGCTAATAGGGACTGGTCCTTGAAGCAGTTTGATGTGAAAAATGCTTTCTTAAATGGGGATTTGGAGGAAGAGGCTTACATGGATGTGCCGCCAGGAGTGCAGCTGAATAAAGATAATGAGAATCTGGTTTGCAAACTTAGAAAAGCATTATATGGGCTCAAGCAATCACCTAGAGCATGGTTCGGGCATTTTTCTCTAGCAACGAAGAAATTTGGGTACAAGCAGAGTAACTCTGATCATACTCTGTTTTATAAACATAGAGAACAAAAGACAACCATTCTAATAGTTTATGTGGATGATATGATACTAACAGGAGATGACAAAGATGAGATGAGTTCTCTTAAGCAATGTTTGTCAACCGAATTTGAAATGAAGGATCTAGGAGACTTGAAGTACTTTCTTGGTATAGAAACTGCAAGATCTGAAAAAGGCATTTTTGCATCTCAAAGGAAGTATATTCTGGATGTCTTATCAGAAACTGGAATGTTGGCTTGCAAACCGGTTGAGAATCCCATTGAAATGAATCACTCACTTGGATTATATCCTAATCAAGTAGAGACAGACATTGGAAGATATCAGAGATTAGTGGGAAAGTTAATCTATTTATCATACACTAGGCCAGACATTGCTTATGCAGTTGGGGTGGTAAGCAGGTTCATGCACTCTACTAGTGAAGATCATATGAAGGCTGTATATAGGATTCTAAGATATCTAAAAGCAACACCCGGAAAAGGCATTATGTTCTCAAAAACCGGCAAGAAGGGCATTGAAGGATACACAGACTCTGATTGGGCTGGAGATAAAACTACTAGGCAATCTACCTCAGGCTACTTTACACTAGTTGAAGGTAACTTAGTCACATGGAGGAGTAAAAAAAAAAAAGTTGTTGCAAGGTCTAGTGCTGAGACTGAATTTAGAGGTATGACTCATTGTATTTGTGAACTCTTGTGGATTAAAAATATTCTAGATGATTTGGGTATCAAATATGATCTTCCTATGAGTCTTTATTGTGATAACAAAGCATCTATTGAAATTGCTCATAATCCAGTCCAACATGACAGAACAAAGCATGTTGAAGTAGATAGACACTTCATAAAAGAAAAACTGGATCAGGAAGTTATTGTCACACCCTTTGTCAGATCAGAAAACCAACTTGCGGATATCTTAACCAAAGGAGTTTCGGGAAAAGCATTAGAAAATACAATTAGCAAATTAGGCATGTGTGACATCTATGCACCAACTTGAGGGGGAGTGTTAGATAAGAAAGTTTAAATTTTGAATTATTGTTGTAAAAGTTAAGTTTGTTTTCTGTTCTGTAAAGCTGATCAACAAGTTGTTTTTATATGGTTGTTATAGATTTTTTAGGCATTATTCTTGTAACAAATTAAGGATTACCTGTGTATAAGTTCACCTCAGTTGAAGAGGAAATTATGAATGAAAAGGAGAAATTATATATATATTCACTTTTGACAGGTTTGAGAGTGGGTGCATGATTTTTTCAGTTACGTTATAGGTTAAGTAGTGAGAAATACTCTTTATTTAATAAACCAGAAAAAAGAGAGAAAGATAATCCATTCAATAAAATAGTAAACATGGAAACCAAATATTATGCATGACTTGACTTCAAGTGGTGCACCTTATATAAGCCAAGAATTTTTGCCACAGACAATCCATTAACCGAGACGTGAAGCAACTGCTGACGACATGAACCTTTGTGTAATATGCAAGCCCATATATTTTGTGTCAAAATTAAAAGCAAAGGTATAAATAAAATTTTCTGCATGTGTGTTAGGGTATATTGACCCTAAGAGAGGTAACTAAAGAGGAAAAAAGAGAATCAACTCAAGTTATTATTCAGGTGATCCAAACATGTCAGATCTTTCTCTCTTTATACATCAGTTAACTAATACAACTCTACTAAGCAATTCCTATAACTACTCATGTGCTGAGTAACTCAGAGGCGGATCCAAGTCTTAGAGAAGTGGGCAAGTGCTCACCCTTAAATTATGATGCAAAAAATATAAAAATATTTTTCTCTTAAAGTTCAATTTTTCCCAATTTAATTTTGGGTAGGATATTGTAACAACCAAATAGGACTACTACCAATCAATTTCATCGTTAGATCGATTATGTTGACCCAACGATTATATTTATTTTCATCTTTATATGGGTATGATTCCCGATATTTAATACTTTATATTTATTTTCACTATGATTTCCCATATTTAATGATTTTACATTAAATATGGGGATCATAAACATACAAGATAAAAATAAATATAATCGTTGGATCAACATAATCGATCTAACGGTGAAGTTGATTGGTAGTAATATTGATGGTAACCCTAGTTGATTGTTACGATATCCCGCTCCTTTAATTTTCCTTATTCTATTTTATTTTCTCTTGAGTTTTTTTCTCCTCCACCTTCATTATCCAAATCTAACAACAGAGAGCTCGTTTGCATCTACATACTGATTCATCTTCTCTCGAACCACAATCTCTGTTATTAGAAGTTAGAACATTTGTTTCTTTCTCCATCATCGGTCAAGTTGAGTCACAATCTGTCCAAATCTAGATCTAAACCAGACCTAGCCAGCCGGCATATGCTCGCAAGTAACTTCTAAATCGACCCATATCTATATGTACTTGAATGCCCGCCCGTCATTAATTTCCTAGAAGTTACACATTCCAACCATAACTCATTAACCCATGTGATAAAATCTTCTAATGCCATTGGTCTCCTGCGTATACCAGTAGAACTCCAGCTTATGCACAATGTCTTCACCTAACAATCTGCCATTTGTGGAGTTGCGTCGTGCATGCTAATACATTGTTTAAAGCTAACTCATTCTGCTCCAGCTGTTTAGGTTGTGTGGAAGAAACATCAAAAGACTGTCAAGCTTCGATGAAACGTCTCCAATTAACGGGGCCAGCGTCCAACGTTTCCTACATTAACATATATATATATAGATATATATATGTACGGTATGCTATATATGTATACCTAAATATATATATATATATATATATATATATATATATATATATATATATATATATATATATATATATATATATATATATATATATATATATACATTATATGCAGCTGTGTGCAACAATCAAATTCTTGACATATATATACTTGAATATATTAAATGTGGGGAATTATAACCATACACCTGTCGTTGTTGTACGTAAAGTGGCTGCAGAAATGATTTTATCATATATATATATATATATATATATATATATATATATATATATATATATATATATATATAGAGTAGCGGATCCAGGAAAAAAAAATTATGTCCGCACATTTAGTGGCGGGGGTAAGGGGGCAGCGCTACCGATTTTTTTTGTAAAGAAAGTTTAAATCAACGCTTGAACCCGCTCATAATCTATTTGTTTCCATAACAAGTTGCAGGTAATAGTTTGACCAATTATTTCCCCCCTAAGTCTTACCAATCCTACAAAATAAATATGAGAATATACTACAGCATCCATACATTATAATTCTATTTTATAGTGTTGAATAAAAAAGTCAACACTACCCCATACAGAAGGCAAGTAAAATCACAGTGAAAGCCTCGAATGTCAGACCTGTAATAAATCCTCTCTTTTTATAAAAATGAAAAAGGAAACAAGGGATGAAGAGAGCATGGGAATGAGAATGAGTAAGTGACAGGGGAGGAATGATAAGTTTTCTCTCTAATCAATTTGCGTTGCTATGTTGTTTTAATCCTCTCCGTACGTTGCTAACTAATATAAGAATAAATATCCTTTTTGGTCTCTAACAAAAATCCGGTCCCCATTTAGTCCATTATAAAAAAAAATTAGTCACCTGATCCCTATGAAATTTAAAGTGGACCCATTTTGTTCTTTTTGAGAGACTAATGTAGGTCTTTTTTGAATTTGTGAGGGACCACGATTTTAACTAAATTGATCAACTTTAAATTTTTTAGAGACCTCAAGACTAATTTGTTGTTGTAAGGGACTAAAATAGGGAATATGCTTTTTATTAGGGACTTAAAAAGATATTTACTCCTAATATATATATTGAACAAGAGACAAATAAGGACCTCCAACCAAGAAGGAAAAAGAGAAAAAAAAATGAAATAAATTTTTTTATGTCCGTACTTGTGGACATTTGCCATTAAGAGGGTCCGCCAATGTGTGTGTGTATATATATATATATATATATATATATATATATATATATATATATATATATATATATGAGGCAGGATTCTTTGACACTGGTGTCAAATTTAAAATTTGACACTTCATCTAAGAGTCGTTAGATAAAAAAAGATCAACGGTATCTCATGCTTTATATATATATATATATATATATATGAGCAGGGGGTATTTATTCCTTAGCAAAATCTTTTACTGCCAACTGGAGCCTATCTAATCACCATTGGATCAACATTTTCTCTTTTTCAAATTTTTTTTAGCATTTTCTCTTCTTTTGATTCAATAGTAATAGATAGGTAAATCACTTTGATGATAAAAAATTTGATGGTAAGAATATATTCCCTATATATATATATATATATATATATATATATATATATATATATATATATATATATATATATATATATATATATATATATATATATATATATATATATATATATATATATATATATATATATATATATATATATATATATATATATATATATATATATATATATATATATATATATATATATATATATATATATATATATATATATATATATATATATATATATATATATATATATATATATATATATATATATATATATATATATATATATATATATATATATATATATAT
>JAVKPL010007956.1:0-32160 GCA_032173675.1 Gastrolobium villosum | reverse complement strand
AACTCTGAGGAAAATGTTCCCGTTGGTGGCGGTTGCAGAAAAAACAAGCGTGTCAAACGCCCCACCTCCTCCACCATTGATAACACTGCTTCTCCTTCTTCTTCTTCCAATCCTAGTGCCAATTCAAACCCTCCTTCCACTGCTTCCACCTCAAATCACATCAATCCATTTTTCTATGAGTTACCCACTAACTCTTATGATGTCATGAATCTTCAGTTTCCAAAGTTTTACTCTGGAGTCTCGAGTTCTGGGTACGATCTTCAGCCTCAGCTGAATGCCCTTGGATTAGGTTTCACATCAGGGATTATGTCCAGTGAAGTTAGTCATAATGGTTACCGAAATGGGTTTACTTCAAATAACACTTTTCTTTCTCCTTATAATTCAATCTTTGGTTCTTCTTCAACTTCTATGGTTTCCACTCCTGCTATGGCTTCCATGCTGAACTCTACTCTACTACAACAAAAATTCATCAAAGATGGTCCAAGTAGCAACACTTTCCGGTGCTTAGCCTCGCCGGAAGAGCTGCAAATGGAAGGTAATAATATTGAGGCAGGGATGCTGGCTTCAAAAGAAGTGAAAGTTGAAGAACAAAACAAGTTAGAGTTGAATGGTGCTTGCCAAAATCAGATCGAACATGTGTGCCTGTCTGATCCTTCATTTTATTGGAACACAACAACAACTTTGAGTGCTTGGAATGATCAGCCTAATATTGGTCCTTCAGTAACATCTCTGATCTAGAAAGAAGAAGCATCGTTTTTTAAATGTATCTCTCTCCCTCGTTTAAGGTCATGTTTTGGTTCTTTTCTTTTTATTTTCTTTTGGGTCAAAATGGGTTATTTAATTACATTGAGAAAGAAGAAAGATACTTAAAGATGGGAGGAGTTTGGGATCAGAGTGATCATGTCAGCTGCAAATATATATTACACTTCAGCCTCTTAATTTTATGTGTCAAGGTTGAGAATTCCTTATATTGCGCTGAGAGGAACCTCGGATCCTCTTCTTCCATCGATCATCGTCTGCACAGTCTTCCCTATGGAGATCAAAGGAGATCCTTTGATGCAAGTTCTGCATAGTTGAGTAAGTTGGTCTTTCATTAATTTTGTAATGTATATATATATCCAATGACATGTCCTTTTTCCCTACTTTCTAATGTATTTTGACTTGGAATATGCTAGCTGCTGTCATTAATGATAGGAGTTAATATTGGTTTCATTTTTGTTAAATTTCTCATATCTGTTAATGGGAGATTAGTGGGGGTATAATAATGGTATAGGGGAGGGAGATTATTTACTTGGATTTGTGTGATTAATGTAAGTGGGGTTGGTTTGGGTCATATGTTCAACTTTGTGATTCCTCTCATCTATTGATGATTCTAATTAATAAGAAACTTTGGTCCAGGCAAGGAATATTGCTATTAATTTATTATTTATTTACTTTAGACAATCCACGTTAAAGAGAACTGCAAAGCATCCTCAAATGGTATATGAACTGTACTTTAAAAACTGTTGCGCACAATAGGAATTTAAGCAGGATTCAGACTCATATGTTGTCGTTTAGTGACAAGGGACAATTCGTCCGTAGCATTTCAGGTGTATAGAACCAAATAATAGCTAGGTGAGAAATTAACATTTCACACAAGAAATTCTCCCCTTACTCGTTTTGTTAGCATGACTTCCACTTATTGGAGAGGTAGGACATATGTACTTCATCACTAGATTTTTTCAAAAAAATTTAAAAAGTTAATTGACATGTTAGTTTACTACTTTTACGCTTAAACAGATGAGTTTTTTTTAATCCTTTTATCTTATTTAATAACTACTTTTTAAATATTATTAAATTAGACTTTATTATAATTCTTTGGGTAATTGACCAAAATGTCACTGTTCACTAACTTTTTTACTTAAATGCCACACGAACAGTCTTATTTCCCAATCTGCCATGGGGCAAGTTCGCTTCTGACACAGGCAAACTCGGTTTGCTGACGTGTCACATTTTTAGTGGATAATAAAGTATCAAATTTAAAAAATAAAATAAAATAAATGAAGGTCGCCAACCATGTAGGCGAACTTAATATAAAACAGAGGCAGCCTGTGTCAGAAGCGAACTCTGACATCATCAGCTTCCTGACACATCATCATGCATAGTTTGACTGTGTCAGAAGCGATCTTGTCTGCGTGGCAGTTTGGAAAAATAGTTCAAGAGCGTGGCATTTAGGTAAATTTGTGTGGGAACATTGGCACAATGGTCACTATTCCTAATTCTTTCTAGTTCTGTACACTGCTTTGAAGATGTGTTGCTAACATTTTCAAGCTTTCATTTTGTTTACATTTCTTCAACACGATGTGCACCGGTCCACTTAATGCTCTTCTACTGTACTTCTTTTCTTTCAGTTTTTAAAGAAATAATGTTGTTTATGTACTTTCCATGTACACTTTATCTTATATTCGTGCAGCTTTAATTATCCAATTATAGTTAATGTTATTTCATTTTCTATATACCGATATTCTTATTTTATCAACTTATATAATCACACATATTGGGAGTGGTGTGTTTAGTGTTAATTTGCAGAATACATTATTCTTAGAGTGTACACCAATAATAATGGGTATATATTTCACCTAGAATCTTTGCCTCTATGCATTATCCACCACCCTTTACGTTTTTCATTTTTGGACTTAATTATTCTCCATTTAATTTAGGACAGAAGTTTAGACTTGCATGTTCACAGTACTATAAACTACGGACATGAGGGTGGATGTCGCGTATAGTTGTCGATACGCGCACCATAGGCACAGTAACATACAATAACTTTTCAAAAGCTAGACAAGTTTTTACTTTAATTGTCACTTTCAGATTCAAGTTTTACGGTGTTCGAAATAGGATTCTTGTATGTATAGAACTAGTTCCTTTCAAAATGTAAGGAGTTTAGTGTCATTATGTATCATTCCTTTAAGTAATGCACTAAATGGTACATTGTATGTGCTAGTGAGCCCACTAACGATCTTGCATAAACTTATGACCTTTCACATAATTTAATTTTATTTTAACATTGTTCATGATGAGTAGGTACGGTAACACTTTTTTCATTTTTTAAAAAATAACAATAAAAGTGTCTTCATTTATAATGAATGTATGTTTTTTTGTTGTTGAAAATATACACCAATAAATGTGTAATACTATTTTTAACATATTTATAAGCTTTATTTACAAATTTTTTGGAATTTTTTTTACAAATTACACTATCTTCTATCGGGAGAACAGAATCTAGTTTGTATTCTCCCGGGAGAATATAGTGTAGTTTGTAAATAAAAAAGTTTATAAATATAACCTGCTCCTTTCTTATATAAGAATAATTTTTTAATGGGTTCATTTTTCTGTAGTTACTGCAGATAACTTATCTGCAATAAGCCCAATACGACGTCGTTTTGGGGTGGAAATCATGATATTTTTGTAATTTTAATTTATTTCAGAGTTATAATAGCCTTTATATTTATAATTTTTTAAGATTTTAATACCAAAATGACGACATTTTGGGAATAAATATAGATAATTTATCTGCAATAACTGCAGAAATACTTTTCCCTTTTTTGATATATATATATATATATATATATATATATATATATATACATATGGGAAAAACATTTCTCAAGCTGCTTGAGATAAGTTTATCTCCGGCCACCCCAAAACTACATCGTTTTAATTATTTATTTTCTTATATTTATTGATTCACATTTGAATGGTTAGGATTCCCTTTTTCTCTCTCTTCCTTTATCACCATTGATCCATCTTTGTACGATTATGATTTAGTAGCCGGAGATAAAGTTATCTCCGACAACTTGAGAAATGATAAGCCCTATATATATATATATATATATATATATATATATATATATATATATATATATATATATATGGTTTATCTACGGCCACCATTTTTAATTATGTTATCCCGAGAGAACATAGTTATAATACGAAAGTTGTTTTTTCCTCTCTCCACGTCAACAGACAGGTTCTGCAAAGTAACTAAGGAGAGAGGTAAAAAAGCAATTTTCGTGTTATAACTATGTTCTCCCGGGATAATATAGTTAAACATGGTGGTTGTAGATAAACTTATTTAGAGTGGCCGTAGAAATGTTACCCTATATATATATATATATAGTGAGAGAAGTCTAAGAGTCAGAAGTTATCATGGGCATGATATTATATATATGAGTCAGCATATCCTTACATCGGTATAAGTGTTAGAAGTCTTACTTACAATTTTGACAATCGATCCACTTGTATCCAACGGCTCACATCACTAAAAAATTTGAGCCCTTAAATATAAGTGGGATCAATGATCAAGATTGAGAGTATAACTTACACTAGTGTAAAATGATCCTGACCCTATATATATATATATATATATATATATATATATATATATATATATATATATATATATATATATATATAGAGGATAGGATCCGTTTACATTTATTTTTTTTTACAAATTGCACTAAGTGCGACCGGTCGTACACTACATAATTAAAGTATGACTCACTAGTGGCTGTCAACCTAATCAAAAATGGTTGCCCTGATTCACACCCTCTGGCTCATTCCATCAATAGAATTCGTCTTCTCATCAGGAACGATTGGGAGGTAGTGGTTTCGCATACCCTCCGCAAAGGAAACATGGTAGCGGACTACATGGCATCTTATGCATACCAGTTCTCTGACTGGGATATCCATGTGATCAGGGAACCACCAGTTGGTTGTAGGATCTGTGTTGATAGAGATGTAATGGGCATCTGTTGCCCGAGGCTCTGTAGGATGTAGTAGCAGCTTCTCTCGTCTTTTATTTCCTTTCGATTTCAAAAAAATAAAAATAAAAATTAGCGATCGTACTTAATGTAGTTTGTAAGAGTTTATAAACAAAAGAATTTGTAAATATAACTTGACCATATATATATATATATATATATATATATATATATATATATATATATATATATGAGATAGTATCATTCGACATCTCACATAAGAGTCGATAGATTAAAAAAGATCAAAGATGTCACATGCTTACAAATCAGAGTCGTTGTTTTTTTATCTAATGGCTCTCAAATGAGATGTCAAATTCCAAATTTAATATTGGTGTCAAAAAATCATATATATATTTCATTAATAGTATATAAAAATTAAATGGACATATTTTCCATGATAATGTTGATGGAAACCCCTTTTATTTAGAATTAGGAAAAAAAAATTCTGATGTTATTTTAGATAACTTTATCTGATGTTCATCGAAACGACATCGTTTTGGGGTTGAAAATTTAAAAAATTAGAATGATAAAGACTATTATAACCCTGAAATAAATTAAAATTACAAAAATATCATAATTTCCGTTCAAAACAACATCATTTCGATGAACATTAGATAAAGTTATCTAAAGTAACTTTAGAAAAAACAAACCCTTAGAATAATCATATACCCCATTAGCTTATTTAATTTTGCATTGCTTCTCATATCAAATTTTTTTTTTAATTATTGTATAGGAAAAGTTTATAAACTTCTTGTGTTTAATTTTTTTATCATTATTATATCGCTGTGTTTTTAATTTTTTTTATATCGCTGTGTTTTTTCATGTACGGTTCATGGAGATGGACTTATATATAAAATAAACATAGGTAATATATATATATATATATATATAAAGGAAAAAATAATTCTGAAACAAATCATAAGGGATTTTTTTTTAACTTTTCCCAATATAGTAATATTATAAAATTTAGTTTGTTCTCTTTTTAGGGTCATTTACTTTATATTTTTAGCCTTGGCTTTTTTTTTTTTTAAAGAGATCATGTCACCTCATTTTGTAAGAAAATGAGAGGGGCGGGCCATGGGAGGGATTGATATATCAGAGTCTCTTATCTACAATTGATTGAATTGAATCGTAGAATTAAATTACTAGGTAAAATATTGTTAGGTGCCCAAGAACATTAAGATTATTCTTTATTGAATAGACTTTCAAAAATGAATATCGTAACATTTATACTGAGAGAGAGAGAGAGAGATTGTCACTTGAAACGAATTTAAAAACAAAAGATGTTCTAACTTGATTAGCCCTTGGTCCGTGCCCATATACTTGAGACCTGTATTCAAATCAAGTGAAGTATGAATTAACTAATGAGGTCTTTGACCCAAGATGATCATGTTTAAACATCATTTTATTAGAAACAAAAAAAAAGAAAGTATTGAACAATGGGAATGTGGGGATGATCAACTGACAACTTCTCAATCAAGCAATCACAATCAAGCAAGGCCAGTCTTTTCCTTTGAAAAAACAGAGAGAAAAAATGAGACCCGTGTCTGCATCCAGGTAAGAGCCAATCTTTGACGACAATACTATACCAGGTGCTAATTTCTACAAACAGCATAATGTCATTTAGAAATGAAGTTACACAGTAATTTGGCGAGTTAGGAAATAGGAGTATTCCAACAGAGCCATTTGCTTAACTTCGAAATTGGAATCCAATTGGTCAAAGGGATTTGCCCCAGCAAACAAGTAGAGGTTGTCTGGCACAGAACACAAACACGAGTTCGAATTCTAACATTTGTTCTTAATGAGGATAAGAACATCATTTGTGGAGGCCTGATGCTTTATGGAGGCTGGAAAGGAAATGCGAGATAAGGAAAAGGAAATTTAGATGAAAATCATTTGTGTGGATCGAATATCGTTTTTCTTCTTGAATTTTTCTAGTTTTGTTGACACAACTTTTTTTACACCTTTCTTGTTGAATTTTTCTAGTTTTGTTGACACAACTTCTTGTACACCATTTGTTACACCTTTTTTTAACACTTAAATTTGTTTGGGGAAAAAAATAAAGAAATAAAGAGAAATAAGGGGTCTGATTGATTGTTTTCTTTTTTCTTTTCTTTTTTTTCTTAAAATTGTTTTATAGAATAGATGAAAATATGTATTTTTTGAGTTTTTTTATTTTATTTTGAAAGTTAAAAGTAAAAAAAAAAACTTAGATATATTCTCTAAATTTGATTTTAAAAAAAAAAATAGTTATAGTTTTAAAATCTTTTTTTACAAAGCATATCTTATCAAACACTTTTTACTTTTTTTTTTTTTAAAATTAAAAACTCTTTTTAAAAACAGGCAACGATTTTAGAGCTGAATAGCGTCTGTTTTGCTTACCAAGAAAAAAGAATAGCGTCTGTTTCTGTTTATATTCGAAGCTTCGGCCAACGGTGAATGAGAAATTTGATCTCTATTCCTTTTAAAATATATTTATCAATCATATCATATTCAGGCCTGATTAAGAACCCGTTTGTTTACACTTCTAAAAAAAAGTAACTTTTATCTCTTCCTTATTTTATACGTCTTTTTTACAAAAGTTAAAGTTATTTATTTTTTTTATAAATATTTAGTTTTTGAAAAAAAATATTTGGTTTTTTACTTCTATTTTTTTTTAGAAGTTAAATTTTTTAGCTTCTGGAAAAAGTAAATTTTTGGATTTTTTTGTGACTTCTACTTTTTTTAGAAGCAGTTATCCAAATAAATGAATATTGAGAAGTGCTTTTTTAAAAAAAAAAAAAAAAAAAACTTTTGAGAAATGACGTACATGCTATCTCTACCATGTTATTGTTTGCATAATGTCGCCTTCGTAAGTTCGTATGACCCACTCTGTTCCATAATTTGACCAACTCTAAAATCCTGTAGAAAGCTTTCAATTTCACAGGTAAATCATCAAAACTTACTTTACCAAATAAATAAAGGTTCGATTTTTTTTTCCTGTTGATAGAAAAAATAATAATTATATACTACATGTAGGGTATAGTTATAATATAAAATTATTTTTATAGTTATAATAGTAAAATTATTTTTTCTTCTCTCCGTCCTATCAGCCGACAATATCTAATGAGAAAAAAATAAATAAAGTAATTTTAATATTATAAATATATATTATTCAATACATAGTTTTTTTTTTCTTGAAATATTTTTTTACCAACAATATAATAAAATGAATTCGGATAAATAAAAGGGTAAATTACATGAAACCATCATATAATTAAGTGGATTTTCAAAAAATCACCCATCACTTTAGATCTAGTCAATTAACCTCCTTACACTTTTAAATTGTAACAATTAAGCATATTTATTAGTTTCAAGATAAAAATACCTCTATCTTCATTTTATTATCCACTATTGCTACAGTTGTGGTACCATGTTTTTTCTCGGATTTTTCAGAAATTGAATTTTTTTAAATTTTTAATTTTCGGATATTATCACGAACGGTATATATTTCTGAAATTTGAGATTTTTGGACAAATAAAAATTTCTCCTCGCCAAACGCCCTGATGATGTTGCCATCATCGCCCACTAATAATCAGCCTCACCATCGTCCACTGTCGACCACCGTCTGATGGCGGTGGGTGTAATTTTGTGTTTAATGATGACTGTCATGAACGGTGCAATCATTATATAGCAGCAGCGACTATATTCACTCTGGTTTTGTCCATTAAAACATCATTTTTATTTTGAGGTAAAAATGGAATAGAAGTACAACATTCCCATTATTCTTTCATTTCTGTAATTCGACAACAGAAGATATGAGTAGTCCACCAATTTCGCTTGTGATTGTAGAAAAAGATGGCTAAATTTCATTTGAATATTTACATAAAATAAGGTGGGGACCATTTCCATGTTCGGAACAACAAATTTTTTGAATATATTGAGTAGGTTTTTACAATATTCAAATAAGCAAGAGAGCTTTTTTTTTCTCGAAAATCATAAGATCAGACCTCTCATTGCACACAAATCGAGCCAACATTCCAAATCTATTCTCATTCAGAATCATCCCTTCCCACACCAAAACTCGGGTAGTATAGCAAATTAGAATTAATATTTAAAAAAAAAGAATTTCCTATGAGAGGCGACTGACTGCCAACAATAGATAGCGGACGGTAATGGGTGGTGGCGGAGGTTGTATTGTGGTGGATGGTAGAATGAAAATGAGGATATTATTGTCTTAAAATTAATAAATATGCTTTTTACTATTATTTAAAAGTATAAGGGGTTAATTGAAAGTGGAAGGTGGTCTTTCAAAAAATACTTAACTTTGAGGTGGTTTCATGTAATTTACCCTAAATAAAACATGAAATTTAAAAGTGAGGTTAAAAATAGACATTAAATAAAGTGTTCGTGTTTTTTACCTTCAATATAGATAAGTTAACAGTCTTTTACCAAAAAAAAAAGATAAGTTAACAGTACAAAATGACGTCGTTTTATAGTGAAAATCAATGTATTTTTATAATTATAATTAATTTCATGATTATAATAGTCATTTTCATTATAATTTTTTTTTAATTTAAAATGACGTCGTATTGCAAGTGAATATAGATAACTTATCTACATTCACTTTAGAAATATTAAAGCCTTAAATAAATGACTCATTTCTGTTTTTTACAATTTGAATTTACATAATAGAGATTTTTCATAAATTTAAACATTTTATTTTGATAGCATTTAAACTTTTAAATTTCTAAAATACTTAATATGCATGATGCATCAATTGTTGAAATATCCCTTTAAAGTTAATTTAATCGAGTTTCTAAAACTAAAAAATAAATAAAAACAATCTCAACGAAACCTTATTCAATTCAATATTTTAAGCATTTAATTTTGAATCAATGTAAATAAAAATATTTAATACTAAAAAATTAAGAGGGAGGATATTCTTATTACCAAATTTTTTCACTACCAACTTACTACCAATCTAATCATCATTGGATCAAAGAGAGAGAATGCTAAAAAGTTTATGAAAAGAGAAAAATGTTGATTCAATGATGATTAGATAGGTAGTAAATTGGTAGTGAAAAATTTTGATAGTAAAAATATCTCTCATCAAAAATTAAATATATACTTTAATCTTTACCTACTTAGTTCTCATACGCTAATTGAACTACTGATTTTACTCAAATTCTTTGTTACCTTATGATGATTACCCCGTCCAAGAAGCTCAAAAGAATCCAAGGGGAGAAAGAGAAAATCTTATAGGTGGGCCTTGTTCATCTTGTGAAGAAGAAATTTAGGCTTTTTTCATAGTAACATCTATTGATTAGAAAGTGACAACCAATGCTGAATTTGTCAAGGGATATTCAGTGCTTGAGTAATTGTTACTCCATCTCAAATGCTTAAAGTTCAAACTTAACAAAAATCATATGAACGGAATTTATGAAAAGAAGACACTATTCATACCAACCACAAGGGTTGTTTCTTTAAAATAAAAAGGCTCATTACGTTAGCGAGTCAAATCCATTATTTACGTTAGAGTTAGAGGATTTTCACCGAGGAGTCTGAGAAAAACAATACTTATGTGGCGAAGTTAAAGAATTTTTCTCAAAAAAAGAGAGTCAAAACTCTACTTTGAAAATTTTGGAGGGCCATGGCCCCTAAAATTACATTACCCTCGACATCACTTTATAATATGGAATTAGTAAAAGGTATTTTTTTTTATGTCATAACAATGCTGTATATTTAGGATTTATTTTTTATGTTCTATTAGTATAAATTTTTTATATTATCATCGTTCTAATTATATGTTAGTAAAATTATAAATGAAATTCGACTATTTCACTCACTCTATAAGAAGTCTAAATACATAAAAGATAGTGCCAATATAGTATTAGATAAATAGTATTAGATAAACAAACCTTTATATTAACAATATTTCAAATTGAAGCTCTTATTTTTATTACATTATAGTTTTTGAATGGAGAATAATTTTTCAAAGGCCACAAAATTACGGATTTCTATTTAATTAAACTTCTGATTTCTAGATATATTACTAAGGCCCTAATCAATACTATATTTTCTTTCTGATAAATGTCGTTGGCCAATCCAAAAAATAAAAACAAAATCCACACCGAGTTGAAGGGCCTTTGTTTTACATTAGCTTTTTCTTTTCTTTTCTTTTCTATTGTTCTCGTTCTTCTTTGTCTTTTTCTTTTCTATTGTTCTTGTTTTTATTTGTCTTTTTCTTTTCTTTTTTAAAAAGTGTCTTCGATATTTTTCAGCAAAATAAATTTACCTATATGTGGTTATGGAATCTTCTATTTTCTCTTTTGCACTATTTTGGAGAAAACTACTCTTTTAAAAGATTAATTAATATTTATATAATTTTTCTAAAAAAGAACTTAATTGAATTTAAAACTAATTTGTATATTTTACACTCAAATTAAAATTAAAGATAATTAAATAAATAATAAAACATAGGAAAAAGTTCACCGATGCCCCTATTATTTATTCCAGAATCACTTATGCCCCTGTAATTTTTTTCTTATCACATATGCCTCTGTGATTTGTAAAAGAGTATATTTTTTATCACATATACCCATGTGGTTTCTAATTTTTTACAAAACACAAGGGCATATGTGATAGAAAAAATCACATAGACATAAATGATTTTGAAGCAAACCACATGGACATTGGTGAACTTTTTCCTAAAACATATTGTCCATATTTCATAAACCGGAGGGGGAATTAACTTTTGGATCGACAAAAATGTTTTTTGGCATCAAACAGATATTAGCTAGAAAGTTACTCTATATCCATGGTCCCTGTTAGTTAAAATAATTGGCCAAGCAATTAACAGAAAAAAGTCTAGTCAATGAAATCAGTTGCCCCTAGGATCAGTGATCAAAGGCGAAAGACTGACAGAAATTACAAAATTTCCTCAATGTAAAATTATGGGCAATTGTTATAATCGTTTAGATATAATTTAATAATATTTTCTTAACCCTACAATATATATAACTATACGGTATTACGTATTATATTTTTAATGTAATAATTAATATACTACTTTAACTGAATCGGGATACGAAGGTATGGATTTGTTTCTCATAAAGGCGAAGTATATATGTTGATACGACGGAGACAAGAAATTCAGTGGTGTAAACTAAAATTCTGTATATATTGACCTCAAGCTTGCTGAGGGTAAAAAAGGAAGGTGAATTTGGGCTAATAATCATGACGTGGAGCAAGATTCCAGCAAAGTAATAATAATGGTGAGCGAACGGAGAGAATGATAAAATGGGAGAGCTAAACATTCTTTAGCTGGAGTTTGATACGAAAGAAATTTTTTTTATTAGGGAAATATAATTATTAGGAATATGATGGGAAAGTGAGTTTGGTTGGAAAGTTAAAAAAAATTATTGTTTGGGAGACTGAAATATTACCGAAAAAATTAGATTAAATTTCCCGAGTTTATGTTTAATTTATTGCTGGAAAAATGGGTTAAAATTACGAAAATAACCCTTTTAACTTTTGAATCTGAAAAGTAACCCTTTGCTGGGTTGAAATCTCGCTACTCTTGTTTTTTGCTTTCACCTTCTTTGCTATGGCAGACCCATCACGGTTTCACCACCATCTCTCATCATTTTCGCCTTTCATCCCAACCACTCTATCACCCTCACTTGGTTCAGAAGTGAAAATAGAACATGTGCAATAACGGACAACCAGAAATAGAACATTTGCAGTAACTAATTGGCTCAACCAACCATGTATAAAAAGATTTCAACTGAAAGGACGAGACTGGTGCTTGCAAATTATCTCCACAAATGGAGGGTGTCACTTTCTTTCCCGAATAGAGGGTCATTTTTGTAATTCACAGGTCCTCTAATGGTGTTTCTCACAAACACTCAAACACACAAACAAGTCTCTGAATATACCTCTTTGAATTACTGTATCTTTCAAGCCTTAATATTCTTTTTCTCTGGCTATATTTGATATGAAATACAAAGGACCTATTTATAGGCCAAAATACAAAAGCTTAAAGACTCCAAACAACACAACTCTTCATAACTAAAAGACACAACTCTTCATAACTAAAAGACACAACTCTTCACCAAACTCTAAGCATAATAATTGTCCACTAACAAATTCCTAAGGACATATCCCTTCACCACAAAACTCTTCATTTTCTATTTTCTTTAATTAAATAAATTTTAAACCAACAAAACTCTCCCTTAAACTTTAATTCTTCTTTTTGAATTTTCCACCAGTTGATTTTTTCCGCACTGCTTCCATGTTGCATTCCTTTCTTCATTTTTTTGTCCGACGGTTCCTTCATTGGTGGAAGATAAACAGTCTTGATTTTTTCGCCGTCGACCTCATCCTCCGATATACTTCCACATCCATTCTTACACGTATGATCATCACACAAGTAACTCAACGCATCATTTTTTGATTCCGCCATAAAAGTAACCCTAGGCTCCTCATCGCCGGGTTCCCTATCCACAATCACATCTTCCATTTTTCCGATCTCAGTTTCTTCATCGCCGGGTTCTTCTTCATCGTCGGGTTCTTTTTCAGCAAGTCCAGCTTCCACGCGTCTCATCGATAGAATCTCAGACCACCGTCCTCTAGGGAGATGGTCTCTTTTCGGTGGTGTCGACATCTTCCACTTCCACCATAAATTCAATGCGGTCTCCGACTTCAGACTTCCAACCCGAACCACGCCTATGCCGGTCTCTGACGTCAACCTCATCACGCCGGGGTCGAGCTTTTCTCCAAAACATGAACTCGGTGATTTAGTTGGGATCTCCCCCATCCCGGTTATCAACACGGAATTCGGATTCGCGGTCTCCTCCATGTCGGTCTCCATCAAGCACCTCGGCCTCTCAATCTCCTTTTCGATTTTCGAATCTGTCTCCAGACACTCAGGTTCCGCGAAGTTTTTTCTACCTCGACAATGGACTCGTCGTTCCCGTCCTTCTCCGCTTCGATCTCGGCTCCTTCGTTTTCCTCCCTTAGAGTTTGAAGTTGGACCTGCTTCACACGGTCCGCGCCTTTGTAAGTCGTCTCCAATATATCCCAAGCTTCCTTTGCCGTCGTCGCACCTCCAATCTTTTCATGACCACCGCTTTCTTCAACGGCTTGAAACATCATAAATAGTGCCGCTGCATCCTTTGATCTCGACGCACTCAATTGCTTGAGTTGATTTGCTGAATATCCTTCCGTTGTATCAGGTTCTACGAACCAATTTGCACCAACCCCCAACTGTCATAGGCTCGTAGAAGGGCCTTCATTTGGATGCTCCAGTTTTCATAGTTCACCTTTGTCAGGCGGGGCACTGGCAGACTACTACTCATATTTTCCATTGGCTCAAGCTCTGATACCAATTTGTAATTCACAGGTCCTCTAATGGTGTTTCTCACAAACACTCAAATACATAAACAAGTCTCTGAATATACCTCTTTGAATTACTGTATCTTTCAAGCCTTAATATTCTTTTTCTCTGGCTATATTTGATATGAAATACAAAGGACCTATTTATAGGCCAAAATACAAAAGCTTAAAGATTCCAAACAACACAACTACAAAAAACACAACTCTTCATAACTAAAAGACACAACTCTTCACCAAACTCTAAGCATAATAATTGTCCACTAACAAATTCCTAAGGACATATCCCTTCATCATAAAACTCTTCATTTTCTATTTTCTTTAATTAAATAAAATTTAAACCAACAATTTTCATCATGATGTTCGTGATCCTTTTTTCATTTAGCCGGTCATTCCAGAATTCCACCTCCTAAGTGGTATTTCTAAACAGTGTTTTTTCATCACAATTTATACACAAATGACGAATGCTGGGCAAATCAGTTCCTTAGTTAAATTTTTTGAAATACCAACCTAACTTTCCTTAGTATTTATAAGAAAAACTCCTACCAAACAACCCCTTATATGAGAAGTGCCGGATCGATTTCTATATTAGGAGCAAAACAAATAAATAACTCAATGATAAAGGAGCTGAAAAATCTCTATTTCTTATTTTCATTTCACAGGCTTATTTGATATGAAATACAAATGACCTATTTATAGGTCAAAATACAGAAGCTTAAAGACTCCAAACAACACAACTCTTCATAACTAAAGAGCCAAACGACACAACTCTTCATAACTAAAAAGACACAGCTCTTCATAACTAAAAAGACACAATTCTTCATAACTAAAACCACTATAATTAAAATTTATCCAGGAAGAAGGAGATTTCCTTCAAATGTGATGTCATAATTATTTTAGGTCCTAGATGCCCCACTAAATATGAAGTAACACATGTATCAGGAGGTCTTGTGCTCATTGTGACCATACCGGACAGCTATTTGAACAGGCTGGACATGACCATTCGGCCTGACCAAAATGTACAACCGAATTTGATGGTCCAAGCAATACAAAAGTAGATAATTTGTAGCAAGTCTCAGTGATACTTGATGATACATTCGTGCAAAGTTGCTAAAGATACATTCTCTCGTAGGGCAAGGTGAGACAATCAAACTATCAAAGAGACTCGCTGACTCTCGAATACACATGTACACATGTCTAAGAGGCTGTTTGGAATAAATTTTTGGTGCTACTGTAGCACCAAAGATTCAGAACATCTCACCAATTAGAATATAACATGTCAGTCAAAATTTTCTCTTTTCTGCCACATTTTTTCTCTTTCCTATGATATGTAATGCTCTCATTTGTGGGATGCACTGAATTTAAGTGATACAGTAGCACGATAGATTTATCGGGCTATTTGGATTAGATTGTGGTGGACTGGTGGTAAAGCTAGACCCTGGGTTATTCCTACATGCATGCATGTGTCACTTAACAGCATTATGGGGAAGAAAAATTGGTTAATAGACTATAGGGCTTAGTAATAGAGTTAATGGTAGTGTGTGGAATACGAGATTATTTATTATGGTCCGGGACCACTGTTCTTTTGGTGGTCCCTTAGTATAAATGGAAGGGTAATAATGGAAAAGAGAAAAAAATATTAAGGATAAAAAGGGAAAAAAAAAAGTGATGTTTTGAGAGGGAGCACTGAATTATTGGGTGGTCCTATTAACATAAAAAATATTTTCGTGGAATAGACGGAGAAGGCTAATGGAGAAGGTTCGCCCACTCCCGCGTTCTTTAATGTTATTATATGTGATCTGAATTCTAACTAAACAACTTTGAATCCTCCAATTACATCATGTTGAAGTCGACTTTAGACCTGAACTGCCAAGAGGGAAACTTCACCGATCTACTCAACAAAAATGATTCGGAGAGAAAGATGGTTGAAATTCCACCGAAATCTAAATCTGATTAGCCAAGTAATTGATGCAGAAAAAAATTAATTGTAAAATTTACATATAAATCATGGAAAATGTTAATCTGTACTTTCTATATGTCTCTTTAAATGTATTTCACTTTTATTTTATGCATAAATCGACTATATATTTTTAATGTTAATTATATTAGCGTGTAAAAAATCTATAGTAAATAATGATCATTCACGTATCTTATAGATATTATACAAGAAGAATTTTACGTGAACGATGATGATTTAGTATAAGGTAAAATTGGTATTGTTCATGTCAGCCAAATCACATGATTTAACACTTAAGACCTTATTTTCTCTGGTAATTGAGGTTATTGTCACAGATCCATTTATATTTTGAATTCCTCCCCTACACACACGACAGTTGTTTAACAACTAATCCTATCTAGTAGGGATGTCCAAAACAACATAAACTGAATTGAACTGTTAAATGAACCAAACTATATTTAAAATAATCGATTTTGAAAACCAGCTAATGAACCAAACTTATTTTTAAAAACAAATTCAAGAACCGAACAGAATCGTTTTAATACTTTATTTTATTATTTTTTCTTTTCAGAATAGATTCGATCCGAACCAGTTTCGAATCGAACCAAACATGTTTCAAATCGAACCGAACTGAACCGTATAAATCAATTCGGTTCAGTTCTTCAAAAAATTTAGTCCAATTTGACCCATGCACACCCTTACTACCTAGTTTATTTGTTGCCATCATTAACTGTTCACCCTGGAAACATATACTTATAAAATTTAATGCTAAGAAAGTTATATATATTAACTCAATATCCAGGATTAAATTGGGGTTGTTCATATTAACCAAATTTCATAGGATGACACTCAAACTTTACTCCCCATGATAATTAACACATCCATTTAAATCTTAAATTCCTTCCTTATAAATTAGATTGATGACTATGGCCTTCAATGTCCTACCAAATTCATTTTCTGCTTTCCTAAACTCTTCATCCTTTTCTAAATTTAATCCGCCAAAAAGGTAAATAGATTTAAATATTTTTGTTGATGGTTTCACCTTTTTTTTAAATTCTTACCGAACACATTTATGTGTATTAACAATTATATGAAAGAGCATAGTTAATACATAAGTAATGAGTAATCGCTCTCAAAATGAGATCATCTTATTAATTTTACGTATATTCCTATTTTAGTTGAAATTTTTTTATGTACAAATTAAACAAAATCAACAACATGCTATGTTTACGACCATATATTTTCCTATATAATAATACTTTTTGAGTATCTTTGAGCCTCACATCATTTCAAGGTAGCAAATCAGAGTTAAATTATAAAAAATAAAATAAAAAATACAAGACTATTTCTATTCAAATGATGAAAATTAGGTAGATGTGAAGTGAAGTGATGCATGTATGAGTATTTGTGTATAAGATTATTCTTGTATAAAGTTTTCGATAGGGCCGGGTGCTATAATAGTAGGTTACTTAGATTTGGATATTAACTACTAGAAAATTCTTCATTTGCGACGGGCAATATCCGTCACAAATACCAATTTGCGATCGACTTTGCATAAATTTTAATTGCAAATGATAAATTTTCTAGTAGTTATGGCCTAAATATAAAATGAGTTTAATATTTTTAGTTTTGCTGTTAAAATATTATATTTTGTATATGGTTTTTTTTTTTGTGGAGATATATATTATATGGGGTTTTAATATTTCTTTTATGTGTGTATAGGTGTAATTTATCTTCTATAACATGAGAAATACTAAACTCTTATATGTGTGTTCAATAAATTTTTAGGCGTCTTTTGATTAAGAGAAATTTATTAATTTATATTGTTTAATGTTTATCTTAAGTATATGAATTATCGTCGCATCTTATTTTAATTGTATTTTTTTATTATTACTTATATATTAAATAAATTAAAAAGAAAAAATCTCTTACTCCGAAAATAACCAAGAAATTCCTCTTCTATTCCAATGAAAAGAAAGGAAGAAAAAAAGAAACACCCATGTGGACAGTTGGTCCGTGTGGAAACCATGCGGACATGTGCCTTATGCAACTGACAACTTTGAAATACAAGAACAAATAACGTAGCTGAGCACGAAGATTGACATTCACATGTAGTAAGCTTGGAAGCTAAATCACAATAGTAAACCGCATATAGAACTATGGTGAGAATAAAACAAATGGGACTGTAAAGCGAAGAACATTTGGATCCATTCACCCTGTACATGCTTAATATGGAACCATCTTTTCATCAACTTTTTAAACGAAGATGTCACCTCTTTTATGCGAGAAAAGTTTTGGTACCACCAAAACTCGGTGGTACTTTTATTTAAAAGGAAATTTTTTTAGAATTTAAAGAAAAATAAAACAGACAAAAAGAGATTTTTTTTTTTTTTTCCATTTTAGCGAAAAGACCATCGAGTTTTGATGGTACTGGTGCACCAAAACTTTTCACCTTATTTTATGCATGCCTTTAGCATAAGTAGTCGTGATTGTCGCTAATTAGCTATTCTACTTTGCTTTATAAACTTCTGTTCAACACCGTTCAACTAATGAGTCTAAACTAGTTTGCTTTGATCAAAGGCAGCGGATAGTAAGAAACAAAAACCTCTCAATTTAACTTTACAACTGTATATAATCACATTTTATGTAAAGTTTCCAAACCTAGCCCATCCCAGAAAAATCTCTATATAAATTGTCTATAACACAATAACAAAATGGCCATGGTTGCTAATTCTCTGTTTACATCGAATACCCACGTCACAAAATTCTCTAGTGTCCGGCCACTCCAATGTTTACACAATCAACCAAATCAATACACATCCTGCTAACCTATTATTATACGAGAAAGAAATCAAACATATAGAGCTGTGTGTATTTTCAGGTGCAATAACTTCAGGCGGGTCTAGGGAGAAGCCCGGGACGAGGGACACCACTAATGGGAGAAGCCCGTGAATCCGACAGCATATCTGAACCCAAAATCTTAAACCTTGGATATTGGATTTATGGATCTTCCACTTATGTACTTTTTACTTAGCTCATTACAAAACCAATGAAGGACTCATCACACACTTGAATATCTGCACAATAACTCAAAAGAATTATTTAGGAGGGGCATACCCAAACAAATCAGGCCAATGATTTGGGATCAAAGAAGAAGAAGAACCTCTGATATTGTTCTGATCAGAGTTACCACTGATGGAAGCGGTGCTAATAGTACTCCACAAAGAGGTATCAGAAGCCATATGGTTAGCATTATTGACGAAACTTTGTGGCCAATGATTAGGTTGAGAAGAAGCAGCACTATTATGACTCATGCTTGATGGAATTAAGACTTGTTCTGCAGGATACAGAGATTTTACCCTATCTGTGTATCCCATTTGATAGAATCTCGATGAAGGAACTTGGCTAGGGTGATGATGTTGTGAATCAAGAGAAGTAGCATTAAAGCTAGATAGAAGAGTTGAATCAGAAGAACCCACAACATCACCATCAATTCTTAGAGATTGACTAAAAGGTTGTGAAGGGTTCAGAGAAGAAAAATACCCACCACCACCATCACTACCTTCATAACAAGAGCTAGTTGACTGAACCACTATGGGTGGAGATGGTTTGTTTTGGACCAGTTGCGGCTGTGACGTGGAAGATGAAGAATTTTTGCCACGCTTGCCCTTACGGGAACCACCACCAACGGGTATGTTCCTAAAGGTTCCACCTTGTGTCCAGTACCTTCTACATGTTTTGCAAAAGTATCGAGGCTGAGACAAGCTATAATTGTTGTAATAGCAGAACTTGGTGTTCTGAGAATTGCAACGTGGGCATTTCTGCTGCTGAAGTGGATGTTGTGCTGGAGACAGAGGTTGTTTACTCTCTTGTCTTCCTTCTCCACCATCTCTAACTTTTCCTTCTTGCTCTATATGTCTCTGTGATCTCTGATTTGTTGCTTATGAGGGTGTGTGTGTTTTTCTTGTGTGTGGGGTTTTGCTTTGTATTTATAGTAAGGAATGGTTGGTGGCTTGTTATATACCTTGGATGCACATGCAGGTCTTTTAGGGGGGATACGAATTAAACTTGTATTTGTATTTCAGATAATGCTTCTACGTAATTGTCGGTGTAGAGTCTCTTGAGATTCTTCTACACTGACCAAACCCATAGTGATCATTACATTGTGCATGTTTTACTACCTACCCGCAATAAACCAGAAAAACAACCAAGGCCTCTCTCAAATTTCTCCAAAACATTCTGAGCATATATCTTGAACTTTGTATTGGAATTAATTGACTAGGATCCTATTTAATCTCAGTGGATTCTCATAAACTCGATCTCCCTCAATAAATTTCAGAGGATTGAATTATTGAGTATACCAAATGAAAAAGATGAGGAAATAGACTGAATGGTCTCAATCTGGGTTGGAGAGAGAGAGACAGAGAGAGAGAGTTTAAAGGGAAAGTTGGATTATGGGTTTGGTGAGAGAGATGTCAGAATATGATAAAAACAAAATAAATGGGGTGAGTGAGAGTCCCTACTCTCACCAACCCAGAGGAAATAAAATTGGAACAGAAATAATGGACTGAAAAGTGCTGGGGGGGTTATTCAGCTTTAACTGAAGGAAGCCTTAGAAAAGAAAAGGGGAACAAATACCACCTGCAACTTATTTCACTGAGTTGATATTTCTCTATCAGTTCTGACTAAAAATAAAGTAAAAGCCATAGGAGAAGAAAACAAAAAGAGTAGTAGTAAAATAATTAAACAAGGTTGTAGAGGAAGGCATGCAAGCCACGAGCAAGAGCAGAGGCGGCGATAGAGGCAACACAAGAGGAAGAGTGTCAGGATGAAAGGTGAGTGAGTGGGAAGGGGTGGAATCAAATGTTGGCAAAGTCAAACTTTCCAACACACAGGATTTTTCAAAGTTTACTTTTTTTTTTTTTTGTCTTTAATATAAAATTGGTTTTCATTTCCTCCTTATATTTTCGTAACACAACCAACTATCCTATACACATAATATTTTGTGAGGCCCACACATTTTAAAACAAAAGAAAAAAGAAAAAAATATGGCACGCAAATCGAATCTCTATAACATTACACAATCACTTTTCCTACAGCATAATAAACATAAAACCCATATAAAATTTATAAAAATAATATATTTTTTGAATGCAGAAAATAATATATTTTCTAAAAACACTAAACTTTATGGGATTCATATTTTCTCACTAATAAAGATAACTTATATCATGTTATAGAGATAAATTTATGGGCTCCATTAACTAAAATAAAAATAAAAATAATAAAAGGTGGCATAGTTATCAAAGGATGTGTAGGAGAGAAGTTTATCACATGTAATATAAAAGTAGTTTTTCTCATAAAATATAAGGGTTTGCATTCATCATTTAACATGACACAAAGAAATTTCTGCACATTTTGTGGGGCCCACACTTTTTGAAATAGAAAAAATAAAAAATTAAGGCACGCAAAATGAATCTCTATAACATCACACAATTACTTTTCCTATAACATAATTATTATAAAACCCTGAAAGATACAGTTGTTTTCATGTGAAAACTTTTACATAAAAGGATCCATTCTCAGCTTGCACTCACGGTTTCACCCCAATTGGCTAATTTCTACCTTTTTACCACTGCCAATGCACGAAATCAGTCGTACATCAAAATTTATTTGGGCCTTGGACATCAAAATTTAGTGAATAAGCCTGTTTTCTTTATCTAGAGTTGGCACGCTAGAGAATTTAAGGGCCCAAATACATTTAACTGTCAAAATTTAAGGTGTAAGCTTAGAACTTTAAAGTGCTAGTGCAACGGTGCGTTGCAGCTTGCTCCATCTCTCGTCTTCTTCCTCCCTCCCTCCCATCGTGTTAGGGTTAGGGTTTTGCAGAGTTCCAAGCTCGCGAGAGACAACGCCGGACATTCGATTGCTTATCCAACGCCACACACAGAATATTGTAACTCCTCTATACTCACGTCTCGGTAACACACGAAATCGAAAGAATCCAACATTGTCGTAGAATAAGGTACTGCTTTGTTCCTTCTTTATGTAAATCTTATGATTTTTTACATTTCTGTCTTGTCCACCTTTGACGTCTAAGTGTTATCTCTCAATTCTGTTACACACGTTAGCATAATAGTAATACAAATTCCTTTTTACCGTTTGCCTTTGATTTTTGCACTGTAAAAGGATACGAGACTTCGATGCTGAACTTTCAAAATGTAATGCTTTTGTTCTTTATGTTTATTGAACATTCAAGTTCTCACTGAGGTTGTGACATCACATGTCAGCTTTCTTTTCGCTTCAATGACGAAGAAGAGTTCTAAAATGACCCCAAGTCAATTGCAAGAGAATACTGTTGCGGAAGAGGAAAAGCCCTCTCCAGCAACGAAAAAAGCGGTTAGCGAAATTGATGAGATATTTGCTGGAAAGAAGAGGAAGAAATCTGAAGGGGGAAAGAGTGGAAAACCTGATGAAGTAAATAAGAGAACTGATGAAACAAAGAAGAAGAAGAAGAAGAATGTGAAGAGGAAAACTAAAGGGCCTGATGATGGTGAGTTTGTAGATCAGCCTCCTCGGTCAAAAAAGAAAACAGAGGATGGACTTTCCATCTACACTGAAGAGGAGTTAGGTATTGGTAAAACGGAAGCTGGAGGTACCCCACTCTGTCCATTTGATTGCTCTTGTTGCTTTTGAGATGGTAGCTGCATAAGATTTTATGCACCCAATTCCTTACTCCATTTAGTGTTGTAATTGTCACTTACAGTTTTGGATATATGAGCTAGGGGCATTGCTTTTCCTGTATTACATTTTTAGTTGGGCCAAATATGGCTTGAGTTATCTTGTGCTGAGCTTGAATTCTGTAGATCAGGAAATGATTTCAATAGAATTTTGCAGCAGTTTCACATTGGCTCTTTTAGTCTTCGTCCCTTGTAACAGAATTGTTTATGCATAAAGTTTCTGCCAGTGGGTTTGAGTAATTTATTATAAAACGGGCAAATGTCCTGAGGTTCTGGAATCCTGTTACAGTTTGTCTCTGTTATTTTTCATTAATTTTTGCATTTGTTCATGTTTAATCAAACCATGTTTATTTAGTTCTTCTATTTTTATTTTTTTTTTTTTATTCTCTTATGTGTATGATTCTTCCCATAAAAAACTGACTTTACTCTCTTGAAACCTTGATAGTTGATGTTAGGATGCTGTTGCAGCCGCAGAAGTAATATAGGAATGAACTTTATTATGTATTTTCATTAGCTTAATGGGTGAATGTTTGTCTGATTTTACCATTTCATTTCCCAATCTTTCCTAAGGAGTGAAAGCCATTTTTCCCTTGTCATCTTGGTGCACCTGCTTCAGAATCCTTGCACTGAATCCTTTCCTCATTTGGTGTAAAATAAAACCTTTAATACCTCTGCTAAATCAGACAAAATGAACCTGTTGTTTCTGTTGCCCATCTCTCCTATACTTCATCTCTTTGAAATAGAGTACGTGCTTGCAGTTCAGCCAACAGAATTGATGCAAGATATTCCAGGGGTTCCCATCTTCTATATACACAACCAGACAACCAGTGACATTGAGTTGTAGTTGGTTAGGGTCTATTTGTCCCATATACAGCATTTTGCAGATTCAAATCTTGACTGTGCATGCCTGCTGCATCAGTTTTATCTTGTACTCAGTCTCGCAATATATTTTTCACTTCAATCCGGATATAGATAATAACTTCTTTCAATCCGGATATAGATAATAACTTCTTTAAGGGACATATCCATCCCTTTGTGCTTCGTTGAGTTCTTTTTGGCTCGGACAGTACCGTGATTCCATCATTTGACAATTCAAAGTATTCATTTGATAGACATTTATTTGATTGGAATCATATTTTTCTTCACATTTAAAGTTGCAAGAGAGTTCGAATAGCATTTTTTTTTTTTTATCCCAGCATCTTCTATTACGTATTATTTATTTATTTTTTCAATTCCAGCATCTTCGAATAGCATTCGTAGACATCGAAAAATTCATTGAACAGTGTATTCAAAATAACATAATAGCAAATGTTGAAAAAACTAGTACGCGAATAAAATATGCAATAAAAAAAGGGCTTGCAATTTTTCATGTTGCATGAGAAATGCAAATTTTCCTACAGAGAGAGAGAAGGGGGTGAGGTTCACCTTAAAGAAAAATAAAAAATAGAAAAGTGATTGGCACGGAGATCGAAGTGAGAGTGGTAGGAGAGGAGATTTCTTATGCAACATGAGAAATTTTTTTCCCATAAAAAAATTAACTTGTAAGACATGCAATGCATAAACTTAAGAATATTTCATCGCCACATTTGGTGCAACTAATCTCATAGTTAATACTATCTAATAAGATATAACAGCCACTTTTCGCTAACACTTGACGAACAATGTATACATCTGAAAGCTTGAAGCAGGTTTGTGTGATTGGGCGTGAAGGAAAGACTTTGGGAATCAAGAATGCGTTTCTGGTTACGTACATGGTTACCATATCTTTCTCGTGTGGTCGGTGCGATTTGATTACTATGTTTGTTTAGTGAATTTCTGATGTCCAACGCTTCAGTAGTTTATCACAGTTCTCCAATTGTTACTGCGTGTTCGAAACCGAAGAGGGCAAACATGTTGATTCACACGCGGGACAGTTTGCACGTGTGCTAGTGCTAGTCCCTTTGCCACGTTTTTCTCCTCTGTATTACGTTTTATCTACTTGGTATTGAGCTTTTTCTCCTCTCAGATGGGAACTGGGATGGGGAATCTTTATGGCCTCTACACTGTTTCGTAGATTGACATGTCTCATTTAAAGCAAGTTATTGAACTTCAACTGCTTGAAATTGATTTAGGCCGCTGCCATCTAAAATTGAACATAACATTTTGGCATTGTGGCCATACTAAGAGCCTAAGGTGGTACGTTCAAAGATTCATATAAATGTAATAGACATTGTGGTGTTAGTGACGTGTAGAAAGCCAATTAACAATTTATGCTTTTTGAAGTATAAAATATTTGTTACAGTGGAATATAATGAAATAGAAAATATTTGATAATATATACATTATTAACTAGTACAAAAATAATATAAAAAAGTAACGTAAAAGAACCATTTACCATAGGATATTGATACATACTTAATAGCAACTTTGCTTACGCAAAAAGGAAAATTAAAAATGGTAATTGTATGTCAAGTTTAACCTTATTTTCCCACCCCCGTAATTGATTGAAAGATAAGCTGTTGTTTGAATTAATTTAAATATTTGAAAAGCCTTATTAATCAGAGTTCAGAGAATATTTTTATTAAAAAAGTGAGTATTAATAAACGCTATCAAACACGAACTAAAAAAAAGTTTTCAGGGTCCAACAAATAAAATTAACATTATTTTGACATTCCTGCATTATTAAAAAAAAGAGACAAACCGTACACAGCCCTGCATATTGACAAAATCCGTATGATAGACTCTATTCAGAATCTGTCTATCTTCCTATCTACATGATTCTGCTGTATTAAAAACTTGCCCCTACAAGCTAACGAGAAAGGTTGTTTATGCTAATCACGGCATGCACAAAATGGAATGTAATATGCAGGTTTAGAGATCCAGACAACATACAAAGATCAATTAAAACTTTATCGCAAATGCCGACCACAGATCAAATACATTAAAATTCCAACCAAGGCAAAAATCCGTCACAATTCGATTGCACTCTCACAATATTAAGAAATATTCGATTGCACTCTCACAATATTAAGAAATACGTCAATAAACTTAATGTATTCAAATAGCAAAAACATAAATGTATATGGTAATCACCCTCATGGAACAAGACTGCCAAAAACTACGGCAAAGTTTAAACCTCACCATATATATCTCTTCGAAAGCAGCTTATGCTGTGACAGTTGGCTTGGTGGCACTGGATATTTTGGATCTCCTCTTTGCCAAACTCTCACTACGGTGTTCCCTCTGCTCCTTCAATCTGGACGCAAGGAGTTTCTGATACTCCGCTGCCTCTGATTTTGCCTTAGAAATTCTCTTCTTCTTATCTGATATTCTTGCTCGCTTCCTTTGGAGTGTCAAAGGAGTGACCAGTCGTTGTATCTTTGGAGCTTTGCTCACTTTTTTCCCTGCAACCAAACATCCACTGCTTAAGACTACAATTCAAACTTATAGACTATGCTACACTACACGTCCACATTAGAAAAAAAATATGAGCTATGTGATAGGAATTACCATCAAACAATTGAATCAATTCAAACTTACAACAAGGAAGTTAATATGGAACGGGTTACTTCAACATCTTTTTCTTTCTATCTGCCCCACTCTTCTAAATGGCAGCATAGCATATATATATATATATATATATATATATATATATATATATAGACTGATAGAGAGCCTGTTGACTTACCAGCTTTTGTTGTAAAGGTTCGACGATATGTGTTAACATACTTTCTCACATCGTCCTCCTTTGACAGGTTGAACAGCTTTCGGATTTTGGATGCTCTCTTTGGGCCCCTCATCCTTGGCTTCTCAACATCAGTCAGACCTGGTAAATCATTATCACCCTTCTTCACAATTACCAAGTTCAGAACAGAGAGGTCTGGGCTGACAATGCACCCACGCACAGACTTCCTTCTACGCTCTCCATTACGCCTTCCATGTCCACGGAAACAAGGAGTTCCTGCTCAAGTGCATAATGCAAATTAGATTAACAATGTCTGGAAACAACCTTAGCTATGAGAATCCTGAATCCAGCAACAAATAGGCTTCTAAGGAATGCGCAAAGTCATTACATAAAGACACAGGCATCCTCCAAAAACAAATTTCTATTACATTCGCTATATTAGAATCAGACAATACAAATTATTAAACAAATAAACATGACACAAGAAAGAGAAATAGTTTCCAAAGTATTCAAGGTCACAGCCAAATGTAGAACATGGAATTGTACCAATGCTATGCACAGCCAACACAAATTATAATCAACAACTAAAGCAATAAATTAAAGCATTAGAATAATCCTACCTCTATATAGTAAGAGTCGGACACGACCAGGTGTCAACACTCCCTGCTTCATTGGGAATCCTTGTTTGTCACAACCACCGGTGATTTTGAAAACATAGCCCTTAAATTCCTGTTGGGAGCATAATTATAAAGGTTAATAGATCACTTATTAATGCTCCACATACATTGAAGATTTCCAAATAAAGGGCATACCTCACCCAGAGCATCACCAAGGACCTCCTGTGAGATCCTCTTGTCCCAAAATGCCCGACTGAAACATAAAAATAGAATAATATTATAACAGATAAACAAGTCACATAGATATCCCCTCAAAAAACAAACATAAAAAGGAACTCTCCACTGCAACTACACTGAGTCATAGTAAAAACTCAAAATATAATTCCCATGAATATCAAGTCAATTAAAACACTAAAGTTCATTATGACATGCCTATCAATAAATATATGGGAAACAAGTACCAGATTTGCACTACAGTTATGGGGCAAAGTAAGTATAAAGCTATCAAATTTCAATTAAAAAAGAAATGCCAGCATAAAAAAGCACGTAATAAAAGCAATTTTTAAATGGATTACAGCTTCAGGTCGTCATCAATTTCCAGCTTCTTCTGGCATCCAGTGGTGGGATTTGCAATGTTAAACTGCAGAAAAATCGACGATGCATCAGCCACAAACACAAGGAAATGTAAGCATGGATGAAATTAGGGTTTGGAAACAACACCTTCATTTTGAAATCTCGACCTGGTCCCGCCGCGGCTTTACTCTCTGCGTGCGTTTGGAACTATGAACAGCAAGAGGAGATAGGGTTTTACACATTATGGGCTTTTATACACTCTATTTCACTATGTTGGGCCCCTCTAATTGCTGGACAAACCCGAACCCGAACCCGAACCCACACACATAATTTAGGGTAATAAAACCCATGAAAGCAAAACATGGTAAATTATATTTCTGAAGGAATATTTTTCTGTCACATCCAAATAAAAATGAAAGGGTTCAATTATAATTCATTAATAATTTTTCTCTCTTTATATTATAATGGGATATATTCATTTTTATATGAGTATGACAAAAAAAAATTCTACCACAAAAGCATAAATGATGCTAACCATTAGTCGTAATTAATTTTTTTTGCTTTTTAACCATTGATTTCAAATTGATTCAACAGTACACATAGGTACTAAGAGTAGTAAACGTAAAATGGTGAAGTAAAATGGTGATAAATATAGTCGCCCTTTTTTTAATACGAAAAAAATCATTTAAAAGGTATTTAGCAAAGTTTTTATTTCAATATTTTTTTTACCTAAGGTATCTCACAAAACTCAATTATTTGGTGAGTTCTATATCTCTCTCTCTCTAACTACTTAACCTCTGTTACCAACCGAACCACATCCATTTATTTTATGTATTAATTATGTACTTTGTTTTATTGTCGTACATGATGCTGCTGAGTATAGCTTATTTATAAAACGGGTACTAATCTAATAACAAAAGTAGAACGTATGTTCTCGAAAACACAGGTAAAACTCCGGGGTTTTTTTGTGGTAGTTAACTCCATTTCTTATTTGTTACTGAACTTCTGTGTTGTATATTTAGTAATTTTCTACATTTTCTCTTCTCCACAAAATTATATAAAAGGAGAGAAAAAGAGAGAGTATTATAAACGAAGGAGAATATAAAAAATATTAAAACATAGTTATTTTACTTAAAATGACATGAAATTATATTCTTTAAAATGATAAAAAAAATTAAATAATATGCAAAACTAATTATTTACGCAGAAAAAGAATATAAAAATTGTGTAAAAGAATATGCAATAATATTTTTTTCCTTTCTTTTTACAAGAACTGCTACTTTATGGTCTAGTTTGAGTCCTCGAGGAAGACCCAAGTCAGTTTGGTGGGCATACGTTAATATTCCTCATACATCTAAAGTAGGAGATTATTTAATATGAGCTGGTAATACTATTTTTTAAGTGGTCCCTTAGTGTAATTAGGAGGGTAAAATTGAAAAGAAGAAAAATAATAAGGATAAAAACGGAAAGAAAAATTAATGTTGTAAGAGGGAGCACCAAAAGATTCAGTGATCCTGGACCATATAAAATATTTCCCTAAAGTAGAGTCGCTCACTCATTTAAATATAAAATTGCTAAGAAACAACAGTGCTCGTAACGGAAGAGAGGAGAGGAGAGTAGGAATTAAGACTATAGCCTATGTTTCTTCTGCTTACATCACCCTTGGGGTCAGTATTTTGGCTTGTCTGTAGTCATGACTGATACCTGTGGGATTGATATAATTCAAAATAATCAATATTTATTAAAATAGGATAAATAGTAAATAAATTTTAAATAAGGGTAATTTGATCACTCTCACATGTATCTTATTTAATTCCGTTAATTCATATCCTTTCTTGTGTCTTGTTGTGTCTTCTAAGTGCCTTGTCAAACTGATTGAGGTTCAACACTTGGGTAGTTCTTTGATTATCCCGAATCCAAAACTCTGTGTCTTCCTTAGCCGAGGTCTAACACCATTGTAGGTTCGCACTTGTTCGTTTGTTATTTCTCATAGGATCCAGATGTGCATGGCTTGCATCTAGAGATTTCCTAATATATATTTTGAGTTGGGTGTTGGGACCTTTGAGGTTATATTAGGTTCTTTCATTTTGCTTGCAGTGTCAAGATTTGTCTAGTTTGTATCAATGTTATCAGATCTGACCTAGTTATTCAGCCGGTTGGGATACTAGATTACTAAGTCACTGATTCAACTGGTTGAACCGTTTGGCCCGAATAAGTATTTAAAAACTTATATTTTATACATAAAAATCAACAAAAATACTCGAATACATATAAGAAATGATATTAGTTCGAAATCTTCAAATATAAAAAATAATAAATTACACGCAATTGTCAAACAAGCATATAATATTTGTTTTTTCCTTAAACATTTAACATCTACCGCAAACCTACAACATTAACTTTTGCTGCTATCAAGAGAAAACAATCAAATTAAACTCTAACATAAAAACATATAATTATGCCCAGGGAGTGAAAGTCATGTCAAATTCATGTTCTCTTTCTTCATCCAATAAGTCCGAAGCTTGGCTAATATTGCCTTGGGTTTGGTTTGCATTTTCCAAGGTGTTGTCATATGCCTCATCTTCATCATTATCATCCAAATTTAATTGATCTAAAACAAATGCCATTTTTCATGTAAGTTAGTAATTAACATGAAGTGATCAAACAATAAAATTCTAATGATAATGCAATAAATAAACACACCATTATCATCTAGAGATGGTTGAATGCAAATATTTGCAGGGTCATTTTATAAAGCCTTAATTTCTTCAGCTGTTAAATATGATGGTGACACTGACACCTCCAGTATCCAGTTAGAGTGGTCCTCAAATGTTTCAAAATTGATTGGATCATAATTTTGATGCTTCGGTCGATTTCTATATTAATTAATTTGTGTAATTTTCAACATTAGAAAATACTTAGAAATACTTATATAAAAAAGTGAATAGTCAACAAACATAATACCTTTTGCGTCATCCTCAAGTTATAATGAACATAGACAAGATCATTAAACTTTTGATGCTCTAATCCATTTCTCTTATTCGAATGAATATGTTCAAATGCGCTCCAATTGTGTTCACCACCATTGATCCAGAATATTTCATGTTATAAAATAAATTAGTGTTAATATTATTCAACAATAATAAGAATTAATGCTCATAAAAAAAGAAAGATATCAACTATTAATTTTACCGTGCATCACGATATTTCGTTCACGTTTAGCATATGGCCTTCCAAAACCTAACTCAACATTTTTTAATATTCTCATCTCACTTGTCGAATTAGAATTTAAATCAGGATCCACATAAGCATATCTTTCAATGACATCCAGATGGCCTGATGTTTTTCATATTCTTTAGCATTGTAACGACAACTTGGATTCAACTATTAATCAGCGGCATAAAGATTTTTGCGAAGCTGTAATCCCAACAACTATCTAAGATGTTCAAGTAAAGCCCTACCTTCTTTTTTTTTGAAATCTCCTTATCATCTTCTATCTAGCTTTGAATATAGCTTGATAAAGAAAATACATGGCAGGCTTATCTTCACTGTCAACAATAGGCAACACACGAATAAGTGGCTTAATAAGTTTCACAATATCAACATATTTTTATTTCCAAAAATGAGAATCTAAGATTTATTCTACATTTTTTTTGCTTTGGCATCCTAGAATAAGCTGGGCTTGTCCAATCTCTACATGTCACCAATCGTGTGTGACATACTCTACATGTTCAGTCTATGCATGTTTGGTGTGATTATGCATGTGTCGTGTACCTTTGCGTACTCGTGTCCAAAAGGTGCCTGAAACCATCAAAATCTTATTGGTGATTTTGAAGTCTTCCCTCATAATACCCTATTCCCAAGATGTCTAATCTTGGTGTGAGATATTGATTTTCTTTATTTTTGGATGATAATAATGGCTAATCATCGCTAATGAACGCTCTAATTTTCCTAAGATATTGATTTCCTTCCCTAGTTTTCTTGAACTAGTAATAGTTTCTAGAGCGAGTAATAATGGTAGTAATTATGAACATATGCATGTGAGATAATAATGGTGATAATGTTAGTAATTGCAAATACTCCTAATAATGGTAGTGGCGATAATAATGATAATAGCCAAAACATAAGTAATGGTAATAACGGTAATTGCTAGGACATTGTGTTTCAATATGTACATCACACTCCTATTATATGTGGAACATCATCATTCATAACATGCACGTGCACCGCTGCAAATCCTCTAGTAGCACTAATGTCCTTTTGTCCCCTGAAATCCCGTATCACATAAAATGTCTCATTCGTGTTTGGTCTTACTTATTTTTTCCCATTCATCGTGCCCATCTCTTGTCTTTATCGTATCATCCTTAAGTCTCACTTAAGTGCTGGGGCCCTTTCCTAAACTTAACAGAAAAAGAGATATTCAATTTGA
>JAVKPL010007955.1:0-32005 GCA_032173675.1 Gastrolobium villosum | reverse complement strand
TTTATACTGGAGTTAAACTCCATAAGCCATCATGCTCTCATCGCTGAGGCTGCCTTTATCGAAATAGGTGATAGAGAGGAAGATCTAGCATGTAGTCCCTTCTTTCCTTTGTCTTTGTGATGATCCAATAAGGTACGCATAATCCCAATTTTGATTTCATATACATTCAATAACCTCAAATATTAAATTATTAAAATTATTAATTAATACATTATTATAATTGTTAAAGATAATAATTCTAGTAGTTAACGATTATCGATTTAACTTAGATTTGCATTAATATATAGTAAATAATTACTATTATTAATTGTTTAAATCAATTGATGGAAAATTGTGTAAATCAATTATAATAAATTAATAATTTTACACAAAATTTCCTTAAATAGATTTTCATAAAATATCGATTATAGACAGCTGCTACATTAGCAATAAGAAAATCAATTCCTTTAGCAGTGGGAAATTTCAAAATATTCATAAAATATGTTCCACTATTTATAATATTTATTTTCCTCTTGATTTTTAGCGCCAGAAGCAAAAATCCGATCATATGATTGGTCCTCTCTTTCTTCACCTTGTATAAAAATATATCATGTTCATGTTATGTCATCTTTTGTGTCAACATGGATCTGTATAAGATCAAACACCAGTCATTACATACAACAGAAGGCTTTTTAGATTCTAGAGTGAAGATTTTGCATAAGCTTATAACTCTTCCAAATGCAATACAAGAAAAAAAAAGTAAATCAAGATTAAAACTAATTAAACGGATATTACAAAGAAAGATGCAAACATTTTGACAAAATAAAAACCAAGATTTTTTTCAAGAATGACAACCTCTAAAGCTAATTAAAAGGAAACCATACGAATCCACGGGACAGAGCAATACTCTCCAAAAATCCCAGACAACTTACTCCAAAGAAAAGTAACTGAACTAGAACAATACAAAAATTTAAGAGACAAGCTAGCCACAAGCTCTGAAACAAAGACCAAGAATGCATAAATAGCGTACGTTATGTTTACTTAATCATTCCTAGACAAGACACTGCATCTACATAAAGGACATGTATTGCGAATCGTTAGCCACTTTGTGATGCAATCGCGATGAAACACGTGTGAGCAAGGCAAGCCAATTGCTCTTGACCCAATATCCGTGAGACAAATAGAACAATCTGTGATGGAAGAAGAACGGATATTGCTGCTTTGAATGTTGTGGTTGTAACCCAACTCACCACGGGATCGGACATTGCTATTTAGCATGGTTTCGATGTAACCCAATTCCCTACGAGATCGGCGATTGTTGCTTTGCATGTTATGGTAGTGAGCCAACTCACGAAGATGTCGGATATTGCTTGTTTGTATGTTTTGGTAGTAACCCAACTCACCACGAGAACGGATATTGCTTCTTTGCGTGTTGTGGTTGTAACCCAATTGGGCACCTGATCGGATATTGCTTCTTTGCATGTTTTGGTTGTGACCCAATTGCGCACGAGATTGGATATTGTTTCTTTGCACGTTGTGGTTGTAACCCAATTGCGCACGAGATCGGATATTACTTCTTTGCACGTCTTGGTTGTAACCCGATTGCGCACGAGAACGGACATTGTTTCTTTTCATGTTTTGGTTGTGACCGAATTGCGCACGAGATTGGATATTGCTTATTTGCATGTTGTGGTTGTAACCCAATTGCGCACGAGATTGGACATTGCTTCTTTGCATGTTCAGGTTGAATGGATTTAAGCCCAAAACGTCGTCGTCCGTAAGCATCTTCTCACGTTGAGCTTTCAAAACCAGAGTCTCTATTATATACAAAAAGAAAAAAACTAGAGTCACTATTAAGAAAAAAGCAACCATTCTTGGCAAACAGATGTAAAGAGAGACAAAGAGAGGGGGGAGAGAGAGATATGTAGACAGAAAGAGAAAGTTTACTTCAGAGGAGATGAAGTGGTATAATTTATAGAATTTGAACCTCACTTGTTATTCTGCATTGATTAGCTGGATTTATTAAATCTAATATTGAAATTTGATTTGATTTGATTTTCATGATAACGATATTCTATTTTTTTTATTACCGTTTTAATTATTACCACTTTTAGGTTTCTTTATTGAAAATTAAATATTTATAAAAAGGAATCCTACTTTGCATTTATTACATGCGCTTATTATATTTATTCTTCACGATTTTTTTCCTTTTTGTTTCTTTTTTTAATTTTAATGACCTTCATTATTTCCTTTAAATGCACATATGAGGTATGCTCCAGCAACATTATATATATATTTTAGGCAATACTTCAAATGAATAAAGAAAAAAAAAGCTCTTGCAATGGCTGAGGGTGCTCCTCCTCCTTATGGCTTCTGAATATGCTGGCAATACCACTGTTTTACTATTTTGTTCTTTGACTTGTATTTAATTAGCATATAATGGGTAACACATTTTTTAATGGAAAAAAAACATTAGCCACTCCTGCCATAATAGTAAGAGTATGAAATGCCTCCAATTGAGAAGCACAAAAAAACACAAGATTTAATCCAACACGCTACTGGCGCGACATTGGCGCTATCAGCGTGATAACTCATATTTTATTGCACTTATTTGTTACTCTTGGTTAGTATTTTTAGGATTTATTTGAATAAAATAATGATGTTTTGAGTTAATTTACATTTTTAGTTTTTGATTGGGTTTAATTTATTTTCGTCAAAATTTTTCAGCTTTACGTTACTTCTGTATTTTGGCCATATCTCGGTCCACAGTTGTCTGATTGACACGTTTTGCTGAAGTTTTATTTTATTATTTGACTTGTCATTTAAATTAAAACCCCATTACTTAAGTGGCCCAAAGCCAAGTTTTAGTTTTATTTTAATTTATTTGTTATATTTCGTACTTTTGGACAGATTGGCCTATCAGAACTAAACCCTAACCCGATTTGGGTAGGGGTATATGACGGCGGAGTAGGAAACTATTATTCATTCTGAATTTTTGAAATTGAGGATCAAGTACTTTTTCTCTGAAGCGTTCTTCGCGTTCTTTATCTTTTTCTTCTTTTTTCTTTAATTTTAATCATGTTTATCCTAGCCATGCTAGGCTAAACCCCTTTTAATCAACCTAAGGGGAAGGGATTCCATGGATCTATCTAGAGGATCTGCGATCAATCTCTAACCAGATTCGTTTCTTTAACCTAACTAAATCAATATCGTGAGATTGTGGATATTCGATTTGAGGTTCGCAATTGCGATTATGGAAAAGGAATAATCATCAGATTTGATGATCCGATTGTTCTCAATTGAAAATAAGGATTTTGATTCAATTGAGATCATTCGTGAATTTGGTAATTTTTATCCAATGAAGGACATCCTAGGATTCCTAACCTTAGGTTGGTTAATTTTAATTACGAAGTTTTAATCCCAGTTCTTATATTCTGTCTTTTATTCAACCGAAATCCAAAACCCCCCTTTTATTTTCTATTTTCATAAGTGATTTTTACCAAATCAATTTCTTTGAGAGACGACTTATGGTTTCCATTTTACTGCAAATTTCTGAACCCTAATTAAAAATAATTTTTAATTTGCGCGAGTTCGTCAGCTCGTGTCAAATTTGGCGCCGTTTCCAGGGAAATGGCATCGGTCTAAATCGTTTTCTGATTCTTGATCTTCTTCTTTTTCTTTAATTTTCATTTCTGTTAAAAAAAATCGAAAAAAATATATTTATTTTTGCGCATCTGTCTTGTTTCTGCGTTTGAACTCATTTGTGTTTCTGATTCCGATTTCTGCACCTTTGATTCTGCATCGGAATTTGATTCTGCATACGCGTCTTTTCTCAGTTTTTGCATTTTCTGCATTACGGTTTCCATTTTACTGCGAATTTCTGAACCCTAATTAAAAATAATTTTTAATTTGCGCGAGTTCGTCAGCTCGTGTCAAATTTGGCGCCGTTTCCAGGGAAATGGCATCGGTCTAAATCGTTTTCTGATTCTTGATCATCTTCTTTTTCTTTAATTTTCGTTTCTGTTAAAAAAAAACAAAAAAATATATTTATTTTTGCGCATCTGTCTTGTTTCTGCGTTTGAACTCATTTGTGTTTCTGATTCCGATTTCTGCACCTTTGATTCTGCATCGGAATTTGATTCTGCAGACGCGTCTTTTCATAGTTTTTTCATTTTCTGCATTACGGTTTACGTTTTGGGTAGATTTGGGGAAATCGGTAAAACTTCAGTTTGAGAGATTGGTTCCAGGAGTTCTATTCCCAATGAAATTCGACCATCTAACTATAAGTCACACCCTACAAGGGTGTGAGGTGACCCTTAATTTTGCCAAATTCTGTCGTTCACTAACCCGTTATGCTGCTTCTTTGTCGTTTCAGGACGTATCGGGTATTTTTGCTATTGTTCAACTTGCTTCGATTGACCTGAAATCTGGTGACGTGAAGGAGGAGATCCTTATCCTCATATTCAATCTCCTTAAATATTAAATTATTAAAATTATTAATTAATACATTATTATAATTATTAAAGATAATAATTCTAGTAGTTAACGATTATCGATTTAACTTAGATTTGTATTAATATATTGTAAATAATTACTATTATTAATTGTTTAAATCAATTGATGAAAAATTGTGTAAATCAAACATAAACAATTAATAATTTTACACAAAATTTCCTTAAATAGATTTCCATAAAATATCCATTATAAACAATATCTCTAGACAGCTGGCTACATTAGCAATAAGAAAATCAATTCCTTTAGCAGTGGGAAATTTCAAAATATTCATAAAATATGTTCCACTTTTTATAAAATTTATTTTCCTCTAGTTTTTTAGCGCAAGAAGCAAAAATCCGATCATATGATTGGTCCTCTATTTCTTCACCTTGTATACAAATATATCATGTTAATGTTATGTCATCTTTTGTGTCAACATGGATATGTATAAGATCAAACACCAGTCGTTACATACAACATAAGCCTTTTTAGATTCTAGAGTGAAGATTTTGCATAAGCTTATAACTCTTCCAAATGCAATACAAGAAAACAAAAAGTAAATCAAGATTAAAAATAATTAAACGGATATTACAAAGCAAGATGCAAACATTTTGACAAAAGAAAAACCAAGTTTTTTTACAAGAACGACAACCTCTAAAGCTAATTAAAAGGAAACCATACGAATCCACGGGACAGAGCAATACTCTCCGAAAATCCCAGACAGCTTACTCCAAAGAAAAGTAACTGAACTAGAACAATACAAAAAATTAAGAGACAAGCTAGCCACAAGCTCTGAAACTAAGACCAAGAATGCAAAAACAGCGTACGTTATGTTTACTTAATCATTCCTAGACAAGACACTGCATCTACATAAAGGACATGTATTACGAATCGTGAGCCACTTTGTGATGCAATCCCGATGAAACACGTGTGAGCAAGGCAAGCCAATAGCTCTCGACCCAATCTCCGTGAGACAAATAGAACAATCTGTGATGGAAGAAGACTCTGCTTCAATCGTGACTTTTTCAAGATTTTGAAAAGATTCTTGTGTTGTGGACTGATCCAGCCCGGCCCGTTAGGCCCTCGCCCGCCCGGGCCAGTGCCAAAAAGCCCGCATATCAAACAGCCCGCACGGGCCAAAAAATCATATAACCCCACGGGTTAGGGCCAGCCCGCGGGCCAAAAATCAACTCTATTTTACCAACACTTTTAAGAGTAAAATGCAAAAGTATTCCTAATGGTTCTGTTGAATTTGGCGGAACCTGAAATGCAAAAGTATTCATATATTATCAAGCAGTGATCAAGACTGTTCATTAGTCATATATTATCAAACAGAAATTGAAAAGGCTTAGTCATCTAATTTTAGTACCATGTCTATATTTTCATAGTAAAATGTAAATTAAGGAATTTGATTCCCCTACAAAAATACCCGACATCCAACATCCCCAAGTCCCAAAATCCGCTCACCATCAGTTACAACAATAACTTGAATACTCCTCTCAGGCCAGTTTTTTAAAACCTCAAGGACTTTCCCCCTGCAAAAGGCCAAAAGCTATATAACCCTCCAACAAATGTAGTCCAAAATTGCATAGAAATACAGGGAAAAAAATGATAATTAAATTGCATACATATATAGTCCAAAATTAGCTCAACCATTCATGTCCAACTAGCAATTAAAGAGGTTAAAATTCAACTGCAGCTACAATATCAACTAAAATGATACACACACACACAACACAACACAAGGAATTAATTACCCCGATTATCAGCGAAATTGGAATGATAATGCAACCTAGTGGCCTCAACCATCTTGGTAACTTCTTGTGCACTCTCTAAAGCCTTCAAAAAATGATCATCAAGGAAAGTGAGAATCTGCATCAGAGTAACACTTGGAACAACCTTAATTGCTCTTCTAAACTCAGCAGGTGCTGTCTTTGAATGTTCAATATGCTTTGCCTCTGTTATCTCATCTAGCTCTTGCACATTTTCCAGAACTTTCTCTAGTGTTTTAGGCTCCTCCACCGTATGACCTCCATCACCGTCAACATTATCACCTTCACCTTCCTCATTCTCATTCCCACCCTCAATCTCATCTTCCTCACTCAAAGAAGGTCCTGGCATGTTCTCTACCATGAATTAAGTTGCAAGTGATCATGTTGTATCATTATCCTCACTCAAAAAATGGTTGAGATAATTAAATTGCATACATATATACAAAAGCTATATATCATGCTGTAACATTATCCTTACTCAAAAAATGGTTGAGAACTTAAGATAATTAAATTGCATACATATATACAAAAGCTATATATCATGTTGTATCATTATCCTTTACTCCACATAGATAGTGTTCTTCTATTTGGACAGCTTCAGTTTGTCTTAGAAAGCCACATTGTAAACAAATCCTTATACATTTACAGTACTAACAGAACCCACAAAAAATAACAGAATTTTTCAGTTAAAGTAAATTTAGAAACATTAACCCTGCGTTAGAAATATCAATGCATCTAGATTATCAAAACCCATATTCACAACCACTAAATTTATAAATTCCAACAACCTACAAATCACTGAACCTCAATTAAAACCTCAATTAAAAAGAATAAGCTAAACCTGAAATGTCATTTTCTAGTCCAAATTCTCTATCTCTTTCTCTTTCCATAGCAAGAAAACAAAGAATTTGAGGAAAACCCATCAAAGCATAGAACAAAAAGTTTGCTCATATGCGACCACCAGCTCCAGTAACAAGCGTCAAGCACGGTGTTCTTGGGGGACTCTGGCATGGCTACAACACTGGTTCTGATTCCCATCATCTTCAGACCCTTATGGTTCAACCGTGCTGCAAGTGACAACGAAGACAATGAAGAAGAATATGAAGGAGAAAATTGAAGAGAGGGAAGCCTTAATGACGATGAAGAAACTGCTTGAGGAAGTGTATCAACTGCGAAGAAGAAGAACGCGTGAAGAAGAAGAAATTGGAAGAAGAAAACCAGAGAGAGAAATGAGAAATTGGGGTTTTAGGGTTTAGAAAAAAAAAAGAGTGGGCTGGTCCGCGGTTAACCCCACCCTAACCCAAAAGAAATGAGGGTTAATGGGGCTAGGGTCAAAAATAACCCTCCCATATGTGTGCTGAAAAAAAAGGGGGTTAAAACATGGGGCTATAGGGCCCAGCCCGCGGGCTGGGGGCTGTTTTGACAGCTCTACTCCTCCACACACAATATTTTATGGGGCCCATGTAACAGCCCGTTGTACACCGGTATTGTTAACATTGATTATGATATTAAGCGCAGTTACAATCACAGTGATTAGGTTAATTAAATTACGGGCAAATTTTTCTTTTAACATATTCCTTTTCTTTTGCATCAATACATTTTCCGTAATCAATTAAAACCCCACTATAATTGTAAATGCCATTTGCGGAATCATACACTTTCTAACATCATAAATCTTTCCTTTTAATCAATTCATTTAAGCTTACCATCTTACTCTCTTATTTTACCAAGTTATAGTCCTTTACGTTATCTACGCGTGGTTTCAAACCACATTTCATTTGGAGTTCTACCCATCAAGTTAAGCCCCTTTCTTTTAGTCTAGAAAAAACTGAATTTTCGAAAATTTCACTGTGGTAATCGATTACCAGTGGGTGGTAATCGATTACCACCTGTCAAAAATGAGGCAGTAGCCAATTTTTCAATTCCTCTGTTCTGGTAATCGATTACCAACTCTTGGTAATCGATTACCTCACATGGTAATCGATTACCAAAGGCCAGTAATCGATTACCAGTGCAGACAGTAGCTAATTTTTCGTCCCCTGTTGCATGGTAATCGATTACCATGCTTGGGTAATCGATTACTATGCAGCAAAATGACAGATTACAGCAGTTTTGAGCCCCAAAAAGGGTGTGTAATCCATCCCTAACCCCTTGGTACTCCACATAACACATAATCATGTCCTAATGTAGGCTCTAGGCCCTTCCATCATGCATTTTCCTTAAATTTAACATCATTTACATCATCCTCAAAATAATGGCCATTTACATGTAACTATGGACCATTTTTACAACATTACTCATCAAGACTTCAAGGCTATGAATGTGGCAATGGACAAGTCCCATGCTCACTCAAAATATACAGTTATCCAAGCCATGAATAATAAAACATAACAAGACTTAGCATATGACCATGAACACTAACAAAAGCATGGAAAATGACATCATGCAATATGTTCATGACCTAAGTCTCAAAATACTAATGGTATGCTATGTGCACTCCATAAACTCCTCCAAAAAGCCATGCAATCCAAATGCACCGCATGCCAATCCAACGTCCACTATACGGGCTTCTTGCCCGAAGCTCCTCCCGGCTCATAGTGACCTGAAATGTGGTCCCCCAAACACGGGGTGAGATATACGGATATATCTCAGTAAACCAATGGAGCTAGAGGCTCTCTCCACTCCATGGCTCACTAAAATGTATCAAAATGACATAATATGGCATGCAAGTAAAACAATATCACCATCCACCTGGAGACACCCAAGAACATCCACTCATGGATTCATGTTCAAGGACTCCATCATATAACTCCCGAGACAGTCCTGGCGCCTCTCCCATGGTTGAGAAGACTCCATGGCAATACCCAACCGGAACTCCTCATGAGCCCTATCCGGCGGACGTCCCCCGCTTGGATCATCCTGATGTCGCTCCCAGAGTCAACACCATGGCATCTCCAACTGGCATTCTCCCGTAGGACGAACCCAGCGGATGTCCAAACCAACACACGTCAACTGGCCAGTGACCAAACAATTTTTCACAAAATACAAGCAATATGCATACAAGCACACAAACACATCATGTCATCACTACATAATCCAACCACAACCTTCCTCTAGGTGTGGTGGAGCTCACTAGGGATTAAACCCAAGTTCCAAGAGTTTACCTTAACACGAGCAACACCGTTCCAAACGTATGCTCCAAATCAACTTTTCTCAAATCCAACCGTGTGAGGCACCCTACAACAATCATCAAATCCCAATTACACAAAAACTCATTTTTCATCAAAATTCCTCAAAATTCTCTAAGTTAAAAACCTAGATTTTTCACCAAAATTTAACATAGCATTTCTAGCTTACAAACATGATTCTAAGGCCTTTTCATCTAATAGCATTTTTCCATTTGGGCTCTCTATCATCACACATCTAAAATCAAAGCTTTGAACACATATTCATAGATCTAAGAAATCAACTATCAAAAGACCACAAATATACTTACAATGGGTAGTATGATCACCACCAAGGCTTCACTAAACCATTTGAAGCTCAAAACTCCAAGAAATCTCAAAAATCTCCAATGGGTCGGATCTGTTCTTGCTCAAAACGCGGCCAAAGAGATGGATTCAAGGCTTCTAGGTGCTACCAATGGCTTTGGAAGGTTGTTTACGATAGATTTCAACACCAAAATCAAGCGATTCGGTGGAGAAACGAAGAAATGGGAAGAAAATGGAGAAATGGTGAAAAATGGCCCTTTTCCCTCACTGTGTGCGCGAGAGAGATGAGAGGAAAAGAGAGAAAGAAGGAAAGAAAAGGAGGTGGGGCCAAGTGACTTCGGTCACACGGGTCCCACACGCGATCTAACTTTAACTCCGATAAAATTTCCGATCACAAATCCTTAATCTAAATATTTTTCCAGTCCATGACATATTTTTCTTTCTCCAAAATAATGATAAAAATTTCACACCTATTGGTACACTCACAACTCAGTATTTTAACACTTAAAAATCACTATTCATCGATTTTTCCCAAATTTGCCTATTTACTCAATTTTTCGCCCTGATTCCATTTCCAACCTTACTTTTGTCATTTGAAATCTCTAACTCAGTATTTAAGCCTCCTAACACACGGTTGGCAAATTACAATTTTGCCCTTTTTGCCCTTTTTGGCCATAATCCTTGGATTTTCACTAATCCACCAACTTTCATTTCACATTATTACATTAAAATAAACATTTAAATACTTGAGGTGTTATATTCACCCCACCTTTTTGAAATTTTGTCCGCAAAATTAAATCATACCTGCTCACTAACTCAGGATACAGCCGGAGAATCTCGTCCTCCCGCTCCCAAGTAGCCTCCTCAGGTGTGCGGCCTTCCCACTGAATCTTCAGCATGGGAATCACTTTACTTCTCAATCGCTTTTCACTGCGATCCAGTACTGCAATAGGGCCAATGGGAGTCTTCAAGTTCTCCCTGATTTCAATATCATCCGGCATCACCACATGTGACTCATCCGGAACATAACGTCGCAACTGCGACACATGAAACACATCATGTAAATTTGATAACTGCGGGGGTAAGGCAAGCTGATAGGCCACCAATCCTACTCTTTTCATAATCTGATATGGCCCAATGAATCGTGGACTCAGCTTCCTCACACCCAACGCACGGCCAACACCTGTGACCGGCGACAAACGTACAAAAACATGGTCACCTTCCTCAAATTCCAGCGGTCTATGCTTATTGTCATAATAGCTTTTCTGCCGATTCTGTGCCTGTTTCAATTTCTCTCTGATCATTTCAATTTGCACTGTCGTTTCCTGCACAAAATCCGGACCAAATCTTTCTTTATCGCCTACCTCAGTCCAACATGTGGGCGTACGACACCTCCTGCCATACAAAACCTCATATGGTGCCATACCCAGACTGGAATGAAAACTGTTATTATAAGAAAACTCCACCAGTGGCAAGTACCTATCCCAGGCATTACCCTGTTCCAGTGTGCAAGCTCTCAGCATATCCTCAAGTGTCTGTATGGTCCTCTCAGTCTGACCATCAGTCTGCGGGTGATAAGCAGTGCTCAGCCGGAGCTGAGTGCCAAAAGCCTGCTGCAGAGCTCCCCAAAATCGTGAAGTAAACTTCGGGTCCCGATCACTAACAATGCTAATCGGTATCCCATGGAGCCTAACAATCTCCTTTACATAAAGTGTAGCCAACTTCTCTGTGGTGTAGTCTACTCGTACTGGTAGAAAATGTGCAGACTTCGTAAGTCGGTCCACAATAACCCAAATCGAATCATAACCAGCTTGAGTTCTCGGTAGTCCAACAACAAAATCCATTGAAATACTCTCCCATTTCCATTCAGGTATATCCAGCGGCTGAAGTAATCCAGCAGGTTTCTGATGCTCTATTTTTACTTTCTGACACACCAAGCACTTAGACACGTACTCGGCAACATCCCTCTTCATACCAGGCCACCAGAACTTCACTTTCAAATCTTGGTACATCTTTGTGGCACCTGGGTGGATAGCATATTGACCCTTATGGGCCTCAGTCATAACTTCCTCTGCAAGTTCCTTGGGCACAACAATCCTGCCCTGATATAATAATAGCCCCTGTTCATTAACAGATATGCCACTCTGGCCTTTCAAATACTTAATACTCTCATTTCTAATCTGAGTCTCTTTAATCTTCTCATGCAGTTCGTTCTCAATCCGAGTCAACTCCATATCACACATTCTTCCTGCAAAGAAATCCGTTATCTTCATGTCACGGAATTGCTCAATCACTTCATTGTCCCACATCATCATATGAGATAAGTTAACAGACTTCCTACTCAATGCATCTGCCACAACATTGGCCTTTCCCGGGTGGTATTTCAGCTCAAAGTCATAATCTTTTAAGAATTCAACCCATCTACGCTGCCTCATATTCAGCTCCTTCTGATCAAATAAATATTTCAAGCTTTTATGGTCGCTGAACACAGCAAACTTCATTCCATACAGAAAATGCCTCCAAATCTTCAAGGCAAAAACAATAGCAGCCAATTCTAAGTCATGCGTCGGATAATTTTCTTCATGTGGCCTTAACTGCCTAGACGCATATGCAATCACTTTTCCTTCCTGCATCAGCACGCTCCCTAAACCTTTCTTAGAAGCGTCACAATATAATACAAACTCACCCTCCGGATCAGGTAAAGTCAACACCGGAGCAGTAGTCAATTTCTCTTTAAGTAGCAGAAAGCAGTCCTCACATTCCTGGGTCCACACAAAAGGAGTGTCCTTTCGTGTCAATCGGGTCAACGGTAGAACCATTGCAGAAAATCCCTGTATAAATCGGCGATAGTAGCCAGCAAGCCTCAAAAAACTTCTAATTTCAGTCACAGTCTTAGGTCGTTCCCAGTCACTTACCGCTTCAATCTTGCTTGGATCCACTGCAACACCACTTGCAGAAATAACATGACCCAAAAATTGCACCTCAGACAACCAGAATTCACACTTAGACGGTTTAGCATACAACTTCTTGTCTTTCAATACCTGCAACACTGTCCTCAAATGGTCGACGTGCTCCTCCTTACTCTTAGAGTAGATCAAAATGTCATCAATAAATACAATTACAAACTGGTCCAAAAACGATTTAAAGATGCGGTTCATATAGTCCATGAACACCGCCGGGGCATTAGTAAGCCCGAAAGGAATCACTTGATATTCAAAATGTCCATATCTGGATCGGAAAGCTGTTTTAGGTACATCCTCAGGTTTAATCCGAATCTGGTGATATCCGGACCGGAGATCAATCTTTGAAAATACACAGGCACCCCTCAACTGATCTAATAAATCATCAATACGCGGTAATGGGTACCGGTTCTTAATAGTCACTTTATTCAGCTGTCGGTAGTCAGTGCACAATCTCATGCTACCATCCTTTTTCTTTACAAATATCACCGGTGCTCCCCACGGAGACACACTCGGCCTAATAAAATTCTTCGCAGATAGTTCTTCAATATGTTTCTTCAATTCAGCCAACTCAAGTGGCGACATCCGATATGGAGCCAAGGAGATCGGCCCCACACCAGGCAATAAATCAATCGAGAATTCAATCTCTCTCTCAGGTGGGAATTCCGGTATCTCATCCGGAAATACGTCCTCAAACTCATTTACAACTGGAATAGCAGAAATCTCTTCCTTTTTATCACCCACCAATCCGCCCAACAAGACATAACCCAGATCTCCAGCCTTCAAGGCTTTCACAGTCTGACTGACAGACAAATACAAGGACGGACAAACAGACGGCCTCTCGTGAGATAGCAACAACCTCTTTCCGCAACAATCAATCATTGCGCAGTTCCGAGACAACCAATCCATCCCCAAAATTAAATTGACAGAGGCCAGGGGTAAGATAATTAAATCAATGGTGTAACCCCTGCCTAAATAAGTGAACTTTACATCTTCACAAATCCAGGACGACTCACTAACCTCGCTTGTAGCAGTAGTAATACGCATCGGAGGAACCATCTGTGTTACCTTTAAGTCCAACGCCTTAGCCACATAGTCCGCCACAAATGAATGTGTTGCTCCCGAATCAAACAACACAGATAAATCAACATTAGATAGAAAAATTATACCTTTAACCAAGTTCGGAGCCTTTTCAGTACGCTGCGCATTAGTAGTATAAACTCGTCCCACAGTAGGAACAACAGCAATAGGAGCAGCAGTAGTAGTAGTAGCTGGCGGCAAGGCCTGCAGATTCGCAGCCTGCCCCGAAGAAGACGGACAATTTCTAGCAAAGTGGCCATTCCGACCACATTTATAACAAGCCGACGGATCAGCACCACACACACCTTTGTGGTATTTACCACACTTCCCACATTGTGGGGTAGGATATCTATTCGCAGCACCACCACCACCAGTGTTTCCACCCCTCTTGAACTGACCAGGAGGCTGCCTTACATGCAACCCCCTACCTCTATTATTATTATTGAAACCTCCTCTGTTAGTATTACCAGAAGGACCAGGTGTCCTCTTTACATCTTGCTCTTTTACCTTATCCGATTTTGGATACCTCCCATAAACAGTCTCGACCCTTTTGCACTGGGTCACCAAATCAGCAAAGTTTCTCACTGCGGTATTTGACATCCTCTTAGCAATCTTCTCACTCAGCCCTCTTTGAAATTTAGCTGACAAGAATTCCGGAGTAGGTAGAGTACCTCCATAATTAGCAAACTTCACAAGTTCATTAAATTTCGCCACATAGGCATCCACAGTCATAACTCCTTGTACCAAATTATCAAATTCTCCTTGCTTTGCCTCCCGAACATCACGGGGAAAATATTCTTCATGAAAAAGACCTTCGAACATAGTCCAAGTAAGAACCTCACCCTGAATAACAAATGGGCGAGACACATTGTCCCACCACTCTTGGGCATCACCCTCCAGCATGTAGACCGAATACAATAACTTTTGTGGATCTTGACATCTCATAACTTGAAAAATCTTGTCCATGCCCCTCAACCAAGCAGTGACCTCCTTTGGGTCCCTTGACCCCAGAAATGCGGGTGGCTTATGTTTCCTAAAAGATATGAGCCTACGCTCATCGTCAGCATTATCAAGCACCTGCCCAGCAGCCCCAGTAGATTGGGCAACAGATGATGGATCCAGAATATAGCTCGGATCAGTAGTAGTATGATGACTAGCCTCACCAGTGTGGTGACTAGCCCCACTCTCCCCCTGTTGAGGAGTAACAGATGGCGTCGGTGTAGGAGTCACCGTAGCCGTGTGTGGAGGTGTATTCTCCCTCCTAGGACGACCTCTATCCGCCCTCATCTCAGCCATAAAGGCCTGCATCATATCCTGATTAGCTTTCATCAGGTTCTCAGTCATATTTCTATTTGCAGCCGTTTCCGCCTGCAGAGCATTCAGTGCTGCAGTGACCGGATCCGGTGGCAAAGGACCTGCACCACGTGCCCCACGGCGACCTCGTGCCCTACTCATGATATCTGTACATGTAACACAAAGGAATGAGTTGATCAGACCCACACTGAGGAATCACATATACATTAATCATAAATAGTTCACAGATAGCTATGACACACAAGATACATCACACACAACAATCAGAGTTCCCTAAACAAAACTGCTCTGATACCATAAAATGTAACAGCCCGTTGTACACCGGTATTGTTAACATTGATTATGATATTAAGCGCAGTTACAATCACAGTGATTAGGTTAATTAAATTACGGGCAAATTTTTCTTTTAACATATTCCTTTTCTTTTGCATCAATACATTTTCCGTAATCAATTAAAACCCCACTATAATTGTAAATGCCATTTGCGGAATCATACACTTTCTAACATCATAAATCTTTCCTTTTATTCAATTCATTTAAACTCACCATCTTACTCTCTCATTTTTACCAAGTCATAGTCCTTTACGTTATCTACGCGTGGTTTCAAACCACGTTTCATTTGGAGTTCTACCCATCAAGTTAAGCCCCTTTCTTTTAGTCTAGAAAAAACTGAATTTTCGAAAATTTCACTGTGGTAATCGATTACCAGTGGGTGGTAATCGATTACCACCTGTCAAAAATGAGGCAGTAGCCAATTTTTCAATTCCTCTGTTCTGGTAATCGATTACCAACTCTTGGTAATCGATTACCTCACATGGTAATCGATTACCAAAGGCCAGTAATCGATTACCAGTGCAGACAGTAGCTAATTTTTCGTCCCCTGTTGCATGGTAATCGATTACCATGCTTGGGTAATCGATTACTATGCAGCAAAATGACAGATTACAGCAGTTTTGAGCCCCAAAAAGGGTGTGTAACCCATCCCTAACCCCTTGGTACTCCACATAACACATAATCATGTCCTAATGTAGGCTCTAGGCCCTTCCATCATGCATTTACCTTGAATTAAACATCATTTACATCAATCTCAAAATAATGGCCATTTACATGTAACTATGGACCATTTTTACAACATTACTCATCAAGACTTCAAGGCTATGAATGTGGCAATGGACAAGTCCCATGCTCACTCAAAATGTACAGTTATCCAAGCCATGAATAATAAAACATAACAAGACTTAGCATATGACCATGAACACTAACAAAAGCATGGAAAATGACATCATGCAATATGTTCCTGACCTAAGTCTCAAATACTAATGGTATGCTATGTGCCCTCCATAAACTCCTCCAAAAAGCCATGCAATCCAAATGCACCGCATGCCAATCCAACGTCCACTATACGGGCTTCTTGCCCGAAGCTCCTCCCGGCTCATAGTGACCTGAAATGTGGTCCCCCAAACACGGGGTGAGATATACGGATATATCTCAGTAAACCAATGGAGCTAGAGGCTCTCTCCACTCCATGGCTCACTAAAATGTATCAAAATGACATAATATGGCATGCAAGTAAAACAATATCACCATCCACCTGGAGACACCCAAGAACATCCACTCATGGATTCATGTTCAAGGACTCCATCATATAACTCCCGAGACAGTCCTGGCGCCTCTCCCATGGTTGAGAAGACTCCATGGCAATACCCAACCGGAACTCCTCATGAGCCCTATCCGGCGGACGTCCCCCGCTTGGATCATCCTGATGTCGCTCCCAGAGTCAACACCATGGCATCTCCAACTGGCGTTCTCCCGTAGGACGAACCCAGCGGATGTCCAAACCAACACACGTCAACTGGCCAGTGACCAAACAATTTTTCACAAAATACAAGCAATATGCATACAAGCACACAAACACATCATGTCATCACTACATAATCCAACCACAACCTTCCTCTAGGTGTGGTGGAGCTCACTAGGGATTAAACCCAAGTTCCAAGAGTTTACCTTAACACGAGCAACACCGTTCCAAACGTATGCTCCAAATCAACTTTTCTCAAATCCAACCGTGTGAGGCACCCTACAACAATCATCAAATCCCAATTACACAAAAACTCATTTTTCATCAAAATTCCTCAAAATTCTCTAAGTTAAAAACCTAGATTTTTCACCAAAATTTAACATAGCATTTCTAGCTTACAAACATGATTCTAAGGCCTTTTCATCTAATAGCATTTTTCCATTTGGGCTCTCTATCTTCACACATCTAAAATCAAAGCTTTGAACACATATTCATAGATCTAAGAAATCAACTATCAAAAGACCACAAATATACTTACAATGGGTAGTATGATCACCACCAAGGCTTCACTAAACCATTTGAAGCTCAAAACTCCAAGAAATCTCAAAAATCTCCAATGGGTCGGATCTGTTCTTGCTCAAAACGCGGCCAAAGAGATGGATTCAAGGCTTCTAGGTATTTCAACACCAAAATCAAGCGATTCGGTGGAGAAACGAAGAAATGGGAAGAAAATGGAGAAATGGTGAAAAATGGCCCTTTTCCCTCACTGTGTGCGCGCGAGAGATGAGAGGAAAAAAGAGAAAGAAGGAAAGAAAAGGAGGTGGGGCCAAGTGACTTCGGTCACACGGGTCCCACACGCGATCTAACTTTAACTCCGATAAAATTTCCGATCACAAATCCTTAATCTACATATTTTTCCAGTCCATGACATATTTTTCTTTCTCCAAAATAATGATAAAAATTTCACACCTATTGGTACACTCACAACTCAGTATTTTAACACTTAAAAATCACTATTCATCGATTTTTCTCAAATTTGCCTATTTACTCAATTTTTCGCCCTGATTCCATTTCCAACCTTACTTTTGTCATTTGAAATCTCTAACTCAGTATTTAAGCCTCCTAACACACGGTTGGCAAATTACAATTTTGCCCTTCTTGCCCTTTTTGGCCATAATCCTTGGATTTTCACTAATCCACCAACTTTCATTTCACCTTATTACATTAAAATAAACATTTAAATACTTGAGGTGTTATAGCCCACACATTTTAAAACAAAAGAAAAAGAAAAAAATATGGCACGCAAAACGAATCTCTATAACATTACACAATCACTTTTTCTACAACATAATAAACATAAAACCCTTTTGCTATACTGTCAAAATAATATTAAAAAGATTTTCAGAATAATATTAAATTAATTAATATAGACCAACTAGTAGAATGTTAGAAATTTTATTTTATGGGCAATATTAATTAATTAGTTTTGTATTTTAATATTAATTGGGTTAATGGATATTCCAATATAAATATTGTAACTAAGCCCATTGGGATCACATTTGATTGGGCTTCTGGCATCTGATATTATTGGGCCTAGTTGGGCAGCAATAGGCTTTAGTGTGACCCTGGTTTTCCATTATGGGTGGACCCATGGGCACAGATGGGCATAGACTCTTCTCTGGGTTATGAGCTAGGTCCTCTCTCTAGCCTATTTATACTGGAGTTAAACTCCATAAGCCATCAAGCTCCCATCGTTGAGGCTGCCTTTATCGAAATAGGTGATAGAGAGGAAGATCTGGCATGTAGTCCCTTCTTTCTTTTGGCTTTGTGATGATCCAATAAGGTACACATAATCCCAATTTTGATTTCATATTGTTTGGTATTTTATAATGATATACATGATTCAAGGTTAAAATATTTCTATGATAATATACTAGGAGGAGATCCGTATCCTCACATTCAATAACCTCAAATATTAAATTATTAAAATTATTAATTAATCCATTATTATAATTATTAAAGATAATAATTCTAGAAGTTAATGATTATCGATTTAACTTAGATTTGCTTTAATATATAGTAAATAATTACTATTATTAATTGTTTAAATAAATTGATGGAAAATTGTGTAAATCAATTATAATCAATATAAATATTGTAACTAAGCCTATTGCGATCACATTTGATTGGGCTTCTGGCATCTGATGTTATTGGGCATAGTTGGACAGTAATAGGCTCTTGTGTGATGCTGGTTTTCCATGATGGGTGGACCCATGGGCACAGACTCTTCTCTGGGTTATTAGCTAGGTCCTCTCTCTAGCCTATTTATACTGGAGTTAAACTCCATAAGCCATCATGCTCTCATCGCTGAGGCTGCCTTTATCGAAATAGGTGATAGAGAGGAAGATCTGGCATGTAGTCCCTTCTTTCTTTTGGCTTTGTGATGATCCAATAAGGTACGTATAATCCCAATTTTGATTTCATATTGTTTGGTATTTTATAATGATATACATGATTCAAGGTTAAATTTTTTCTATGATAATATACTAGGAGGAGATCCGTATCCTCACATTCAATAACCTCAAATATTAAATTATTAAAATTATTAATTAATACATTATTATAATTGTTAAAGATAATAATTCTAGTAGTTAACGATTATCGATTTAACTTAGATTTGCATTAATATATAGTAAATAATTACTATTATTAATTGTTTAAATCAATTGATGGAAAATTGTGTAAATCAATTATAATAAATTAATAATTTTACACAAAATTTCCTTAAATAGATTTTCATAAAATATCCATTATAGACAGCTGCTACATTAGCAATAAGAAAATCAATTCCTTTAGTAGTGGGAAATTTCAAAATATTCATAAAATATGTTCCACTATTTATAATATTTATTTTCCTCTTGATTTTTAGCGCCAGAAGCAAAAATCCGATCATATGATTGGTCCTCTCTTTCTTCACCTTGTATAAAAATATATCATGTTCATGTTATGTCATCTTTTGTGTCAACATGGATCTGTATAAGATCAAACACCAGTCATTACATACAACAGAAGGCTTTTTAGATTCTAGAGTGAAGATTTTGCATAAGCTTATAACTCTTCCAAATGCAATACAAGAAAAAAAAAAGTAAATCAAGATTAAAACTAATTAAACGGATATTACAAAGAAAGATGCAAACATTTTGACAAAATAAAAACCAAGATTTTTTTCAAGAATGACAACCTCTAAAGCTAATTAAAAGGAAACCATACGAATCCACGGGACAGAGCAATACTCTCCAAAAATCCCAGACAGCTTACTCCAAAGAAAAGTAACTGAACTAGAACAATACAAAAATTTAAGAGACAAGCTAGCAACAAGCTCTGAAACAAAGACCAAGAATGCATAAATAGCGTACGTTATGTTTACTTAATCATTCCTAGACAAGACACTGCATCTACATAAAGGACATGTATTGCGAATCGTTAGCCACTTTGTGATGCAATCGCGATGAAACACGTGTGAGCAAGGCAAGCCAATTGCTCTTGACCCAATATCCGTGAGACAAATAGAACAATCTGTGATGGAAGAAGAACGGATATTGCTGCTTTGAATGTTGTGGTTGTAACCCAACTCACCACGAGATCGGACATTGCTATTTAGCATGGTTTCGATGTAACCCAATTCCCTACGAGATCGGCGATTGTTGCTTTGCATGTTATGGTAGTGAGCCAACTCACGAAGATGTCGGATATTGCTTGTTTGTATGTTTTGGTAGTAACCCAACTCACCACGAGAACGGATATTGCTTCTTTGCGTGTTGTGGTTGTAACCCAATTGGGCACCTGATCGGATATTGCTTCTTTGCATGTTTTGGTTGTGACCCAATTGCGCACGAGATTGGATATTGTTTCTTTGCACGTTGTGGTTGTAACCCAATTGCGCACGAGATCGGATATTACTTCTTTGCACGTCTTGGTTGTAACCCGATTGCGCACGAGAACGGACATTGTTTCTTTGCATGTTTTGGTTGTGAACGAATTGCGCACGAGATTGGATATTGCTTATTTGCATGTTGTGGTTGTAACCCAATTGCGCACGAGATTGGACATTGCTTCTTTGCATGTTCAGGTTGAATGAATTTAAGCCCAAAACGTCGTCGTCCGTAAGCATCTTCTCACGTTGAGCTTTCAAAACCAGAGTCTCTATTATATACAAAAAGAAAAAAACTAGAGTCACTATTAAGAAAAAAGCAACCGTTCTTGGCAAACAGATGTAAAGAGAGACAAAGAGAGGGAGGGAGAGAGAGATATGTAGACAGAAAGAGAAAGTTTACTTCAGAGGACATGAAGTGGTATAATTTATAGAATTTGAACCTCACTTGTTATTCTGCATTGATTAGCTGGATTTATTAAATCTAATATTGAAATTTGATTTGATTTGATTTTCATGATAACGATATTCTATTTTTTTTATTACCGTTTTAATTATTACCACTTTTAGGTTTCTTTATTGAAAATTAAATATTTATAAAAAGGAATCCTACTTTGCATTTATTACATGCGCTTATTATATTTATTCTTCACGATTTTTTTCCTTTTTGTTTGTTTTTTTAATTTTAATGACCTTCATTATTTCCTTTAAATGCACATATGAGGTATGCTCCAGCAACATTATATATATATTTTAGGCAATACTTCAAATGAATTAAGAAAAAAAAAGCTCTTGCAATGGCTGAGGGTGCTCCTCCTCCTTATGGCTTCTGAATATGCTGGCAATACCACTGTTTTACTATTTTGTTCTTTGACTTGTATTTAATTAGCATATAATGGGTAACACATTTTTTAATGGAAAAAAAACATTAGCCACTCCTGCCATAATAGTAAGAGTATGAAATGCCTCCAATTGAGAAGCACAAAAAAACACAAGATTTAATCCAACACGCTACTGGCGCGACATTGGCGCTATCAGCGTGATAACTCATATTTTATTGCACTTATTTGTTACTCTTGGTTAGTATTTTTAGGATTTATTTGAATAAAATAATGATGTTTTGAGTTAATTTACATTTTTAGTTTTTGATTGGGTTTAATTTATTTTCGTCAAAATTTTTCAGCTTTACGTTACTTCTGTATTTTGGCCATATCTCGGTCCACAGTTGTCTGATTGACACGTTTTGCTGAAGTTTTATTTTATTATTAGACTTGTCATTTAAATTAAAACCCCATTACTTAAGTGGCCCAAAGCCAAGTTTTAGTTTTATTTTAATTTATTTGTTATATTTCGTACTTTTGGACAGATTGGCCTATCAGAACTAAACCCTAACCCGATTTGGGTAGGGGTATATGACGGCGGAGTAGGAAACTATTATTCATTCTGAATTTTTGAAATTGAGGATCAAGTACTTTTTCTCTGAAGCGTTCTTCGCGTTCTTTATCTTTTTCTTCTTTTTTCTTTAATTTTAATCATGTTTATCCTAGCCATGCTAGGCTAAACCCCTTTTAATCAACCTAAGGGGAAGGGATTCCATGGATCTATCTAGAGGATCTGCGATCAATCTCTAACCAGATTCGTTTCTTTAACCTAACTCAAATCAATATCGTGAGATTGTGGATATTCGATTTGAGGTTCGCAATTGCGATTATGGAAAAGGAATAATCATCAGATTTGATGATCCGATTGTTCTCAATTGAAAATAAGGATTTTGATTCAATTGAGATCATTCGTGAATTTGGTAATTTTTATCCAATGAAGGACATCCTAGGATTCCTAACCTTAGGTTGGTTAATTTTAATTACGATGTTTTAATCCCAGTTCTTATATTCTGTCTTTTATTCAACCGAAATCCAAAACCCCCCTTTTATTTTCTATTTTCATAAGCGATTTTTACCAAATCAATTTCTTTGAGAGACGACTTATGGTTTCCATTTTACTGCAAATTTCTGAACCCTAATTAAAAATAATTTTTAATTTGCGCGAGTTCGTCAGCTCGTGTCAAATTTGGCGCCGTTTCCAGGGAAATGGCATCGGTCTAAATCGTTTTCTGATTCTTGATCTTCTTCTTTTTCTTTAATTTTCATTTCTGTTAAAAAAAATCGAAAAAAATATATTTATTTTTGCGCATCTGTCTTGTTTCTGCGTTTGAACTCATTTGTGTTTCTGATTCCGATTTCTGCACCTTTGATTCTGCATCGGAATTTGATTCTGCAGACGCGTCTTTTCTCAGTTTTTGCATTTTCTGCATTACGGTTTCCATTTTACTGCGAATTTCTGAACCCTAATTAAAAATAATTTTTAATTTGCGCGAGTTCGTCAGCTCGTGTCAAATTTGGCGCCGTTTCCAGGGAAATGGCATCGGTCTAAATCGTTTTCTGATTCTTGATCATCTTCTTTTTCTTTAATTTTCGTTTCTGTTAAAAAAAAAACAAAAAAATATATTTATTTTTGCGCATCTGTCTTGTTTCTGCGTTTGAACTCATTTGTGTTTCTGATTCCGATTTCTGCACCTTTGATTCTGCATCGGAATTTGATTCTGCAGACGCGTCTTTTCATAGTTTTTTCATTTTCTGCATTACGGTTTACGTTTTGGGTAGATTTGGGGAAATCGGTAAAACTTCAGTTTGAGAGATTGGTTCCGGGAGTTCTATTCCCAATGGAATTCGACCATCTAAGTATAAGTCACACCCTACAAGGGTGTGAGGTGACCCTTAATTTTGCCAAATTCTGTCGTTCACTAACCCGTTATGCTGCTTCTTTGTCGTTTCAGGACGTATCGGGTATTTTTGCTATTGTTCAACTTGCTTCGATTGACCTGAAATCTGGTGACGTGAAGGAGGAGATCCTTATCCTCATATTCAATCTCCTTAAATATTAAATTATTAAAATTATTAATTAATACATTATTATAATTATTAAAGATAATAATTCTAGTAGTTAACGATTATCGATTTAACTTAGATTTGTATTAATATATTGTAAATAATTACTATTATTAATTGTTTAAATCAATTGATGAAAAATTGTGTAAATCAAACATAAACAATTAATAATTTTACACAAAATTTCCTTAAATAGATTTCCATAAAATATCCATTATAAACAATATCTCTAGACAGCTGGCTACATTAGCAATAAGAAAATCAATTCCTTTAGCAGTGGGAAATTTCAAAATATTCATAAAATATGTTCCACTTTTTATAAAATTTATTTTCCTCTAGTTTTTTAGCGCAAGAAGCAAAAATCCGATCATATGATTGGTCCTCTATTTCTTCACCTTGTATACAAATATATCATGTTCATGTTATGTCATCTTTTGTGTCAACATGGATATGTATAAGATCAAACACCAGTCGTTACATACAACATAAGCCTTTTTAGATTCTAGAGTGAAGATTTTGCATAAGCTTATAACTCTTCCAAATGCAATACAAGAAAAAAAAAGTAAATCAAGATTAAAAATAATTAAACGGATATTACAAAGAAAGATGCAAACATTTTGACAAAAGAAAAACCAAGTTTTTTTACAAGAACGACAACCTCTAAAGCTAATTAAAAGGAAACCATACGAATCCACGGGACAGAGCAATACTCTCCGAAAATCCCAGACAGCTTACTCCAAAGAAAAGTAACTGAACTAGAACAATACAAAAAATTAAGAGACAAGCTAGCCACAAGCTCTGAAACTAAGACCAAGAATGCAAAAACAGCGTACGTTATGTTTACTTAATCATTCCTAGACAAGACACTGCATCTACATAAAGGACATGTATTACGAATCGTGAGCCACTTTGTGATGCAATCCCGATGAAACACGTGTGAGCAAGGCAAGCCAATAGCTCTCGACCCAATCTCCGTGAGACAAATAGAACAATCTGTGATGGAAGAAGACTCTGCTTCAATCGTGACTTTTTCAAGATTTTGAAAAGATTCTTGTGTTGTGGACTGATCCAGCCCGGCCCGTTAGGCCCTCGCCCGCCCGGGCCAGTGCCAAAAAGCCCGCATATCAAACAGCCCGCACGGGCCAAAAAATCATATAACCCCACGGGTTAGGGCCAGCCCGCGGGCCAAAAATCAACTCTATTTTACCAACACTTTTAAGAGTAAAATGCAAAAGTATTCCTAATGGTTCTGTTGAATTTGGCGGAACCTGAAATGCAAAAGTATTCATATATTATCAAGCAGTGATCAAGACTGTTCATTAGTCATATATTATCAAACAGAAATTGAAAAGGCTTAGTCATCTACTTTTAGTACCATGTCTATATTTTCATAGTAAAATGTAAATTAAGGAGTTTGATTCCCCTACAAAAATACCCGACATCCAACATCCCCAAGTCCCAAAATCCGCTCACCATCAGTTACAACAATAACTTGAATACTCCTCTCAGGCCAGTTTTTTAAAACCTCAAGGACTTTCCCCCTGCAAAAGGCCAAAAGCTATATAACCCTCCAACAAATGTAGTCCAAAATTGCATAGAAATACAGGGAAAAAAATGATAATTAAATTGCATACATATATAGTCCAAAATTAGCTCAACCATTCATGTCCAACTAGCAATTAAAGAGGTTAAACTTCAACTGCAGCTACAATATCAACTAAAATGATACACACACACACAACACAACACAAGGAATTAATTACCCCGATTATCAGCGAAATTGGAATGATAATGCAACCTAGTGGCCTCAACCATCTTGGTAACTTCTTGTGCACTCTCTAAAGCCTTCAAAAAATGATCATCAAGGAAAGTGAGAATCTGCATCAGAGTAACACTTGGAACAACCTTAATTGCTCTTCTAAACTCAGCAGGTGCTGTCTTTGAATGTTCAATATGCTTTGCCTCTGTTATCTCATCTAGCTCTTGCACATTTTCCAGAACTTTCTCTAGTGTTTTAGGCTCCTCCACCGTATGACCTCCATCACCGTCAACATTATCACCTTCACCTTCCTCATTCTCATTCCCACCCTCAATCTCATCTTCCTCACTCAAAGAAGGTCCTGGCATGTTCTCTACCATGAATTAAGTTGCAAGTGATCATGTTGTATCATTATCCTCACTCAAAAAATGGTTGAGATAATTAAATTGCATACATATATACAAAAGCTATATATCATGCTGTAACATTATCCTTACTCAAAAAATGGTTGAGAACTTAAGATAATTAAATTGCATACATATATACAAAAGCTATATATCATGTTGTATCATTATCCTTTACTCCACATAGATAGTGTTCTTCTATTTGGACAGCTTCAGTTTGTCTTAGAAAGCCACATTGTAAACAAATCCTTATACATTTACAGTACTAACAGAACCCACAAAAAATATCAGAATTTTTCAGTTAAAGTAAATTTAGAAACATTAACCCTGCGTTAGAAATATCAATGCATCTAGATTATCAAAACCCATATTCACAACCACTAAATTTATAAATTCCAACAACCTACAAATCACTGAACCTCAATTAAAACCTCAATTAAAAAGAATAAGCTAAACCTGAAATGTCATTTTCTAGTCCAAATTCTCTATCTCTTTCTCTTTCCATAGCAAGAAAACAAAGAATTTGAGGAAAACCCATCAAAGCATAGAACAGAAAGTTTGCTCATGTGCGACCACCAGCTCCAGTAACAAGCGTCAAGCACGGTGTTCTTGGGGGACTCTGGCATGGCTACAACACTGGTTCTGATTCCCATCATCTTCAGACCCTTATGGTTCAACCGTGCTGCAAGTGACAACGAAGACAATGAAGAAGAATATGAAGGAGAAAATTGAAGAGAGGGAAGCCTTAATGACGATGAAGAAACTGCTTGAGGAAGTGTATCAACTGCGAAGAAGAAGAACGCGTGAAGAAGAAGAAATTGGAAGAAGAAAACCAGAGAGAGAAATGAGAAATTGGGGTTTTAGGGTTTAGAAAAAAAAAGAGTGGGCTGGTCCGCGGTTAACCCCACCCTAACCCAAAAGAAATGAGGGTTAATGGGGCTAGGGTCAAAAATAACCCTCCCATATGTGTGCTGAAAAAAAAGGGGGTTAAAACTTGGGGCTATAGGGCCCAGCCCGCGGGCTGGGGGCTGTTTTGACAGCTCTATTCCTCCACACACAATATTTTATGGGGCCCACACATTTTAAAACAAAAGAAAAAGAAAAAAATATGGCACGCAAAACGAATCTCTATAACATTACACAATCACTTTTCCTACAACATAATAAACATAAAACCCTTTTGCTATACTGTCAAAATAATATTAAAAAGATTTTCAAAATAATATTAAATTAATTAATATAGACCAACTAGTAGAATGTTAGAAATTTTATTTTATGGGCAATATTAATTAATTAGTTTTGTATTTTAATATTAATTGGGTTAATGGATATTCCAATATAAATATTGTAACTAAGCCCATTGCGATCACATTTGATTGGGCTTCTGGCATCTGATATTATTGGGCCTAGTTGGGCAGCAATAGGCTTTAGTGTGACCCTGGTTTTCCATTATGGGTGGACCCATGGGCACAGATGGGCATAGACTCTTCTCTGGGTTATGAGCTAGGTCCTCTCTCTAGCCTATTTATACTGGAGTTAAACTCCATAAGCCATCAAGCTCCCATCGTTGAGGCTGCCTTTATCGAAATAGGTGATAGAGAGGAAGATCTGGCATGTAGTCCCTTCTTTCTTTTGGCTTTGTGATGATCCAATAAGGTACACATAATCCCAATTTTGATTTCATATTGTTTGGTATTTTATAATGATATACATGATTCAAGGTTAAAATATTTCTATGATAATATACTAGGAGGAGATCCGTATCCTCACATTCAATAACCTCAAATATTAAATTATTAAAATTATTAATTAATCCATTATTATAATTATTAAAGATAATAATTCTAGAAGTTAACGATTATCGATTTAACTTAGATTTGCATTAATATATAGTAAATAATTACTATTATTAATTGTTTAAATAAATTGATGGAAAATTGTGTAAATCAATTATAATCAATATAAATATTGTAACTAAGCCTATTGCGATCACATTTGATTGGGCTTCTGGCATCTGATGTTATTGGGCATAGTTGGACAGTAATAGGCTCTTGTGTGACGCTGGTTTTCCATGATGGGTGGACCCATGGGCACAGATGGGCACAGACTCTTCTCTGGGTTATTAGCTAGGTCCTCTCTCTAGCCTATTTATACTGGAGTTAAACTCCATAAGCCATCATGCTCTCATCGCTGAGGCTGCCTTTATCGAAATAGGTGATAGAGAGGAAGATCTGGCATGTAGTCCCTTCTTTCTTTTGGCTTTGTGATGATCCAATAAGGTACGCATAATCCCAATTTTGATTTCATATTGTTTGGTATTTTATAATGATATACATGATTCAAGGTTAAATTTTTTCTATGATAATATACTAGGAGGAGATCCGTATCCTCACATTCAATAACCTCAAATATTAAATTATTAAAATTATTAATTAATACATTATTATAATTGTTAAAGATAATAATTCTAGTAGTTAACGATTATCGATTTAACTTAGATTTGCATTAATATATAGTAAATAATTACTATTATTAATTGTTTAAATCAATTGATGGAAAATTGTGTAAATCAATTATAATAAATTAATAATTTTACACAAAATTTCCTTAAATAGATTTTCATAAAATATCCATTATAGACAGCTGCTACATTAGCAATAAGAAAATCAATTCCTTTAGCAGTGGGAAATTTCAAAATATTCATAAAATATGTTCCACTATTTATAATATTTATTTTCCTCTTGATTTTTAGCGCCAGAAGCAAAAATCCGATCATATGATTGGTCCTCTCTTTCTTCACCTTGTATAAAAATATATCATGTTCATGTTATGTCATCTTTTGTGTCAACATGGATCTGTATAAGATCAAACACCAGTCATTACATACAACAGAAGGCTTTTTAGATTCTAGAGTGAAGATTTTGCATAAGCTTATAACTCTTCCAAATGCAATACAAGAAAAAAAAAGTAAATCAAGATTAAAACTAATTAAACGGATATTACAAAGAAAGATGCAAACATTTTGACAAAATAAAAACCAAGATTTTTTTCAAGAATGACAACCTCTAAAGCTAATTAAAAGGAAACCATACGAATCCACGGGACAGAGCAATACTCTCCAAAAATCCCAGACAGCTTACTCCAAAGAAAAGTAACTGAACTAGAACAATACAAAAATTTAAGAGACAAGCTAGCCACAAGCTCTGAAACAAAGACCAAGAATGCATAAATAGCGTACGTTATGTTTACTTAATCATTCCTAGACAAGACACTGCATCTACATAAAGGACATGTATTGCGAATCGTTAGCCACTTTGTGATGCAATCGCGATGAAACACGTGTGAGCAAGGCAAGCCAATTGCTCTTGACCCAATATCCGTGAGACAAATAGAACAATCTGTGATGGAAGAAGAACGGATATTGCTGCTTTGAATGTTGTGGTTGTAACCCAACTCACCACGAGATCGGACATTGCTATTTAGCATGGTTTCGATGTAACCCAATTCCCTACGAGATCGGCGATTGTTGCTTTGCATGTTATGGTAGTGAGCCAACTCACGAAGATGTCGGATATTGCTTGTTTGTATGTTTTGGTAGTAACCCAACTCACCACGAGAACGGATATTGCTTCTTTGCGTGTTGTGGTTGTAACCCAATTGGGCACCTGATCGGATATTGCTTCTTTGCATGTTTTGGTTGTGACCCAATTGCGCACGAGATTGGATATTGTTTCTTTGCACGTTGTGGTTGTAACCCAATTGCGCACGAGATCGGATATTACTTCTTTGCACGTCTTGGTTGTAACCCGATTGCGCACGAGAACGGACATTGTTTCTTTGCATGTTTTGGTTGTGACCGAATTGCGCACGAGATTGGATATTGCTTATTTGCATGTTGTGGTTGTAACCCAATTGCGCACGAGATTGGACATTGCTTCTTTGCATGTTCAGGTTGAATGGATTTAAGCCCAAAACGTCGTCGTCCGTAAGCATCTTCTCACGTTGAGCTTTCAAAACCAGAGTCTCTATTATATACAAAAAGAAAAAAACTAGAGTCACTATTAAGAAAAAAGCAACCATTCTTGGCAAACAGATGTAAAGAGAGACAAAGAGAGGGAGGGAGAGAGAGATATGTAGACAGAAAGAGAAAGTTTACTTCAGAGGAGATGAAGTGGTATAATTTATAGAATTTGAACCTCACTTGTTATTCTGCATTGATTAGCTGGATTTATTAAATCTAATATTGAAATTTGATTTGATTTGATTTTCATGATAACGATATTCTATTTTTTTTATTACCGTTTTAATTATTACCACTTTTAGGTTTCTTTATTGAAAATTAAATATTTATAAAAAAGAATCCTACTTTGCATTTATTACATGCGCTTATTATATTTATTCTTCACGATTTTTTTCCTTTTTGTTTGTTTTTTTAATTTTAATGACCTTCATTATTTCCTTTAAATGCACATATGAGGTATGCTCCATGTTTTTCATGTGTCGCAGTTGCGACGTTATGTTCCGGATGAATCACATGTGGTGATGCCGGATAATATTGAAATCAGGGAGAACTTGAAGACTCCCATTGGTCCTATTGCAGTTTTGGATCGCAGTGAAAAGCGATTGAGGAGTAAAGTGATTCCCATGCTGAAGATTCAGTGGGAAGGCCGCACACCTGAGGAGGCTACTTAGCGGGAGGACGAGATTCTCCGGCTGTATCCTGAGTTAGTGAGCAGGTATGATTTAATTTTGCGGACAAAATTTCAAAAAGGTGGGGTGAATATAACACCTCATATAATTAAATGTGTATTTTAATATTATATTGTAAATGAAAGTTGGTGGATTAGTGAAAATCCAAGCATTATGGCCAAAAGGGGCAAAAAGGGCAAAATTGTAATTTTGCCAACCGTGTGTTAGGAGGCTTAAATACTGAGTTAGAGATTTCAAATGACAAAAGTAAGGTTGGAAATGGAATCAGGACGAAAAATTGAGTAAATAGGCAAATTTGGAAAAAATCGATGAATAGTGATTTTTAAGTGTTAAAATACTGTGATGTGAGTGTACCGATAGGTGTGAAAATTTTATCAATATTTTGGAGAAATAAAAATATGTTATGGACTGGAAAAATATTTAGATTAAGGATTTGTGATCGGAAATTTTATCGGAGTTAAAGTTAGATCGCGTGTGGGACCCGTGTGACCGAAGTCACTTGGCCCCACCTCCTTTTTCTTTCCTTCCTTTCTCTTTTTTCTTCATCTCGCGCGCCCCACAGCAAAAAGGAACCAAAACCCCATTTCTTCACATCGTTGCCATTTCTTCATTTCTTCACCGAATCGCTTGATTTTGGTGTTGAAATCTATTGTAAACAACCTTCCAAAGCCATTGGTAACACTTAGAACCCTTGAATCCATCTCTTGGCCGCGTTTTGGGCAAAACAGATCCGACCCACTTGGGTTTTTGGAGCTTTGTTGGAGTTTTGATCTTCAAATGGTTTAGTGAAGCCTTGGTGGTGATCATACAACACATTGTGAGTATATTTGTGGTATTTTTGTGGTTGATTTCATAGATCTAGGAATTTATGTTCTAAGCTTTAATTTTAGATGTGTGATGATAGAGAGCCCAAATGCAAAAATGCTATTAGATGAAAAGGCCTTAGAATCATGTTTGTAAGCTAGAAATGCTATGTTAAAGTTTGGTGAAAAATCTAGGTTTTTAACTTAGAGAATTTTGAGGAATTTTGATGAAAAATGAGTTTTGGTGTAATTTGGATTTGATGATTGTTGTAGGGTGCCTCACACGGACGTGATTGTGAAAGGTTGATTTGGAGCATACGTTTGGAACGGATTTGCTCGTATTAAGGTAAACTCTTGGAACTTGGGTTTAATCCCTAGTGAGCTCCACCACACCTAGAGGAAGGTTGTGGTTGGATTATGTGGTTATGACATGATGTGTTTGTGTGCTTGTATGCATATTGCTTGTATTTTGTGAAAATTGTTTGGTCATTGGCCAGTTGACGTGTGGAGTTTGGACATCCGCTGGGTTCATCCTTGTGAGAATGCCAGTCGGGTTTTGCATCCG
>JAVKPL010007954.1:0-32137 GCA_032173675.1 Gastrolobium villosum | reverse complement strand
TTAGTGATATGCCTGGTCAAACTACTAGTAGTGATCTATGTATGGAGGATAACAAGCCTTCGGATATGGATACTACTCAATCTAGTAGTGATGTTCAATTGAAAAAAGGGGAACCTCCTGATAAAGAAGGGAAGGATGGAATGGAGATGGAAAAGAATTCAACCATGAATGAAGCTGCTCATATGATAGAGAGTGTTCAGGGGCTCAGTAACCCTGACCATGATCTAGTTATCCAATGAATTGCCTAGTTTGGAATTGTAGGGGTGCTGCAAAGAAATCTTTCAAGACATCCCTAAGTAATTTCGTAAGGAAATATAAGGTTGGCTTGGTTGCTATTTTAGAACCGAGAATTAGTGGGGCTATTGCTCAGAAAAAGATTAAACAGCTAGCTGGGTTTCAATAATTTTGAATTAGAGGAAGCTGTGGGTTTCTCAGGTGGTATCTGGATCCTGTGGAAGGAAGATGCTTTCAATATAGAGATAATAGAAAAAAATAGCCAGTTCATTCACATGTATTGCTCGATTAGTTCAGGGAATTCTTTTTTCTTAACTGTGGTCTATGCCAATCCTAGGGAGGATATTCGTGAGGAGCTATGGCCAAATATTAAGAGGATTAGAAACATTGTGGGTGGTCCTTGGGTCATAATGGGAGACTTTAATGAAATTGCTTCAGTTAATGAAAAAAAAGGTGGAGCCCCTGTCAATACTGCTAGATGCCAGAAATTCTCCTCTTTCCTTAATGATTGTAATCTTTTGGATCTCGGCTGTAAAGGTTCTAAGTTTACCTGGAAGGGACCTAAATGGCTTCATCTTGACAGGGTTTTCAAAAGATTAGACAGAGTTTGTGTAAATGCAGATTGGAGAGTTGCTTTTGATGATGCTTATGTGAGATCCTTGCCCAGGCTTAATTCTGATCATAATCCTTTGCTCCTAACCTTGTCTACAAAAGAAAATGGTAAGAAGGATAGGCCTTTCAGATTTCTGGTGGCTTGGCTTGAGCATTCTTCCTTTTCCCACTTTCTCAAATTTGTTTGGAAACCTCATCTTAAAATTAACCAGAGCTTGTATAAACTGGTTAACCCTTTAAAGTCTTGGAATAAAAGGGTATTTGGGTGTATTCAGATTAGAAAGGAGTTCCTACTTAATAAGTTGCATGAAATTCAACTGAATACCAATAACCACCTGGATCAGTTTAACTCAGACCTAGACAAGGCCCTCCAGGAAGAACTGAACCGAGTGTTGGATCAAGAAGAAGCTCTTTGGTTTCAAAAAGCTAGATGCAATTGGATAAAAGATGGAGATCGGAACACTAGATTTTATCATACAACTGCTATCATCAGGAGGGCTAGGAATAAGATCCTAGAGTTAAAAAATGATGAAGGTCATCCTGTTAGAGAAGAAGGAAATCTGAAGAAGCTTATTTTAGGGTTTTTCAATAACCTGTTCGCAGAAGAAAACTGTAATAGACCTTGGGTTGTCACTAGTGTTAACTGGCCTGGCCTTGTTGAATCTGATCTGAAGTTGATTAATGAGCCCATAACTGATCTTATGATTAAGGAGGCTTTTTTTTCCATGGGTGGTCTCAAAGCTCCTGGCCCTGATGGATTCCCAGCTCTTTTCTTCCAAAAAAATTGGGATCTCCTGAAGAAGCAAGTGGTAGAGTGTGCCTCTCATATCTGGAAGAATCCAGGTGATGTTAGGGATCTCAATAAAACCTTACTTGTCTTAATTCCAAAACTTGCTAAACCTGAAAGAATTTCTCAATTTCGGCCTATAGCTCTTTGCTCAGTGTTATATAAAGGTATCAGTAAAATTATTGTTGGGAAGCTGAAACCCATTCTAAACAAGCTAATCTCCCCTCACCAAGTCAGCTTCGTTCCCAATAGGCAAATTCAAGACAATATTGTTATTGCTCAGGAGATGGTTCATTCTTTGAATAGAATGAAAGGTAAGCGGGGCTTTTTTACTATAAAGATTGATCTCGAAAAAGCCTATGATTGCATGTCCTGGAGTTTCATCCATAAAGTGCTTAAGGAGATTAGTCTTCCTGATCAATTTGTGAATCTCATCATGCATTGCATCTCTACTACTGAGCTGGAAATCCTTTGAAATGGTGCTAAGTCAGGCAGAATTTCTCCTAGCAGAGGCCTTAGACAAGGGGACCCCATATCTCCCTATATCTTTGTTCTGTGTATGGAGAAGCTGTCTCATTTAATTGCTGACTGCATTAATAGAGAGGAGTGGAAGCCCATGAAAGCTGGAAAAGGTGGTCCAATTATATCTCACCTGCTTTTTGCAGATGATTTGCTTCTTTTCGGTGAAGCTAGCATTAATCAGATCAAGACTATTCTGAACTGTCTTGCAATCTTCGGTGACATGTCGGGGCAAAAGGTTAGTTACCCCAAATCAAACATTTTCTTCTCTAAGAATGTTTCTTCTGAGCTGGCTAATTCTATTGTGGAGATAAGTGGCTTTGCTCATACTAGGAATATTGGCAGATACCTGGGCTATAGAATGAAGCATGGAAGAATAAATAAACTACATTATGGAGAGATCATGGACAGAGTAAATGGGAGACTCCAGGTAGGGGTGTAATTAGGCCAGGCCAAGGCAGGCTTTGGCCTTCATGGCCTAAGCCTACACACGAAAAAATTGAGCCTATCTGGCCTATGAGCCTATCAAAGGCTTAATTTAAAGGCCAAGCCTGCCCTATTAGTAAAAAATAAAAAGCCTGCATGGCCTATGAGACCTTTTAGGCCTATCATATTGCAAATCAAATTTAGAAAAATATATTAAATATCTCATTCATTAAACAATATTTCTAGCATGGGTCCAAAATATTAAAATTCTACAACAGATTTTTTAACAAAAACACAAATTATAAAATTTCATGACAACAAATAAATATTAAATATTAGGTTAGGTTATCTAACTTTTAGAATAAATAAATAAATATATAAGATTTTTTTATTTAAATATTAAACAGGCCGGCCTACAGGCTAAAAGGCCAGGCATTCTATTTGCAGCCTACGGCCTTGTTTCTAAATAGGCTCATCGACGAGCCTTAACCTGTTCTAATTACCTCGTAGGCCAGGGCAGGCCAGGCTTTTCGTAGGCCAGGCCATAGGCCCCTGTAGGCCGGCCTGACCCATTTACACCCCTAACTCCAGGGCTGGAAAAAAAGCTGCTTGTCTATGGCAGGGAGAGTGACTTTAGCTAAATCAGTCATTTCAGCTATTCCTATGTTTCATATGCAGAATAGCCTTCTCCCAAAGGGCATCTGTGATGAGATAGAAAGAATTCAAAAGAGTTTTATTTGGGGAGACACTGATAATCATAGGAATCACCATGCGGTAAGGTGGGAGCAGCTCCAGATGGACAAAAAGCAAGGTGGTTTGGGGATCATCAATCTTAGAAAGCAAAATGAAGCTTTCCTGCAAAAATGTGCCTGGAAGTTAATTCAATCCCCTGACCACCTGTGGGCTCAAGTGCTAGTGGCTAAATATGGCAGAAATAAAGTGTTGTTAAAGGAGGTATCTTCTAAACCGTATGATTCTCATTTATGGAAAAGTTTATGCAAAGTCTGGCCAGATATGTTAAGTAACATCTCTTGGCAGATTGGTAATGGGAAGAAGGTTGATTTCTGGAAGGATGATTGGGCTGGTCTCAACACTAGCTTAATTTCGTTAGCAATTGTTCCTCTTTCAGCTGAGACTGTTGATCTCAAAATAAACCATAATTCTTTCTCTTCGGGAGAGGGATGGAATACGCACTTTCTCTTTAACCATTTTAATGAAAGTGTAGTAAACCAGATTATGGCCATTCCTCATCCTGATGGGGAAGCAGGAGAGGATTGTGTTAGCTGGAGAAATTTGCTTCCAGGTCAGTCTATAGTTAAATCGGCTTATAGAAATCTGACCTGTCCTAACTCCCTCTCTAGTGATAGCTGCTGGGACCGGATATGGAGTTGGAAAGGGAAAGAGAGAGTTAAGCTTCTTTTGTGGAAAATGCTCCATGGTAGGATGCTAACTAAAGACTATATCAGCAAATGAAGTGATTCCTCTAATAGCTGCCCCTCTTGTCCTGATCTAGCGGAGACCCTGCTCCATGCTTTTAGAGACTGTAATAAAGCTAAAAAGGTTTGGCTAATACCTTTGTTGCATCCTCTTCCTCCTGATTTTTTCACCTCAAGCTTTTCCAAATAGTGGATTATCCTCAATTTGAATATAAAGAATACCCATGCCAAGGATTGGAGGGACTTTTTCTTTACCGTTTGTAATTTCTTATGGTATTGGAGAAATAAAGAGCTTCATGAAGGCTTTGTAAAGAGACCTGAAGACCCTTCTCCTTGTATTGCTGAATCAATTAGAGAGTTAAGGTGCTGTAACAGAAAATGGTTAACAAAAGTTGATCCCATATACCCCCCATCAGATCCTCCCCTGCCTGGATTGCTCCAACTCAAGGTTATTTAAAATTAAATGTTGATGGTGCAGTTTCTAATGAGAGAGCTGCATGTGGGGGATTATTGAGAGACTGGGAGGGGAATTGGGTTTCTGGTTTCTCTGTCTTTATTGGTTCCTGCTCCCCTTTGCAAGCTGAACTCTGGGCTATTTTACATGGGTTGGAGTTTGCTTGGAAATCTGGTTGGAAGAAAATTATTCTTGAATCAGATTCTGCTCAAGCCATTGGCCTTCTTATCATGACTGGTAATGACACTCGAAAGCTACCTCTGGTAACTAAGATTCGAGCTGCTCTCAATAAGGATTGGTCTGTCTTGTTGAAGCATATTTCTAGGACCTGTAATCATTGTGCGGACTGGCTAGCGAAGAAAGCAATGGATGATCCTTTTGGTTTATCCACTATTACATCCCCTCACAGTGAGCTACTTAATCTTCTTACTGCTGATATGCTGGATCCGGGAGTCATCACTCCAGCTGCAAGATGCTGAGTTTGTTTCTTCTGAGTCGATGGTTTTTAGTTTTCTTTCTGTCTTGCTTTTTCCTGTTATTGTTTGTTTTCTTTTGTTTCGTTTTGTCTGTTTCGTGGGGCAATGCCCCATGTATTTACCAAAAAAAAAAAAAAAAAATAAAAAAAAAATTCAAAGTGCAGGAGCTAATGCTAAATTGCTAACTATATATATTCTAATTTCAATTACATCAGAGAAGCTAGTGCAAACTACACCAAATTTTATTAAAAGGAGCCTAAAGCTATTTGTGCAGGATCATGGAAACCAATTCTTTAAGCATTCTCGGAGTAAAGAAATTGATTTCACGCGAGCACGAGACAATATCCAGCAATAAAACTTAGCAATAACCTAATCTAAAACCACAATAAAACAAAATCACAAAGCAAAAGACATTAATATCGCAGAATGAAAATGAAAAGAAGAAGAAGAAGAAGAAACCCACTGGGAAAAATCTTACTGCTACACAAGGGATGAAACATTGAAGGTGACACCAGAGTTGCACTTTGGGGGAGCAACAGAAAGCATGTTGGGAAAAGAAAGCTTTTCTCAGCCTTGTACTCTACTCAATCCCCTCTCTTACAAAGATGCATCATTTGTTCTTATAGCTGCAGGGGTAATCTTGGAGTTTTGGTTGTATTAAAATATGCTAAATGCTTCGACACCATTACCTTATGAACTGATCTAGAATTGATTATGTATAAGAACAAAGTCGGGCATATATGTGTCTAAGCTGGACAAAACCATCTTTAACACTACTTACTTTACAAAGTCTAATTCAAAAGGACAATGGGCATGAAACACGTATACTCAGTAAATTCTAACAAGGCATTGTGAGAAGAAATGATGCAGAAAAGGGACACACCTTAAATCATTGATTATCATTACAGAGCAAAACAATATCTATGTACTGGGAGGCCATTGAGCAAGTCATTCATGGTGAAATCAAGCTTGCTCTGCTTTACTCAGCCTAGTTGATTAGTTCTTAAAGGAAAACATGGATTCTTTTGAAATTAAAAATGATAAGATAATATTCTGGACATCACTATTGTAACCCTAATTAGTAGTACTCCTCCCCAATAATTGAACATTATGTTATGTATCCACATTCATCCAACATATAATAATCCTACCAACTGGTCAAGGGTCCCCCTAATAATTAGCAGGAACCAAGAATTTTCATTGAAGAAAATAATAAATGTCAGATCCCTAACAAATAAATTTACATGAACATAGATGGTTCTTAGATACAGTCATAAGTGTAAGCATCTTAGATCCCTGATAACAAAAAGAGACTTAGAGAAACACATGACTGGAGAGAACAATATTACGATTCTTCCCGAGTCTAAATCTGAAGCATCAAAAGCAAGAAAAGAACAAATTGAGAATTGGAATATAAAATGATTCAGTGGAAAAGCTTACAAATAAAAGGACCAAATCGAGAAACATTTTATCTTATCAAAGACTTAATGAATAGTTTTTACTAAAACATAATGGTCACTTAAACGTAAATTAAACCCTACATGCCGGAATGCCAATGAGCTTGCCGTTCATGGAGAAATCATTGGTAAATAATGCTTATAATTTATATCAGATACCTGAGAAACAGACATACACTAGAAAGGAAATATGAAAAATTTCCTACATGAACATAATTTCAGTTTTCCTCACTTGATTTATTAACTTCATCTTCATTGATTTTGCTCTCTGAATTGACTTGCATTTCAAGCAACTTGTGTTGTTCCTCCTCATTTTCCTGCACAGTTGCTTGTTTTGCAGCCTTCGGTTTGCTTGTTGACTGCTGATACATAATCCCACCTAGCATACAAATCAAAAGCCCAACTGTACCCACCCATGTCGAATGCTTGTCCCATACCACAAAATTAATCACAACCGTCAACAACTTGTTCACTATACCAAGAACAGTAAACCCCGTCGCAGAAATCGCCTTGCGACAAGAAAATCCAAAGAAAGAGATCGATAGACCAAACAAACACGACAATCCCACAGGCAAGACTACCTGGAACGAGTGCCAATCAGACTCATCAGAGATCTCATGCTGAATCTTCTTCAGCTCACCCATTATCAGCAATTCCAGTGGAAAAAGCAAAAGAGCCTCAAGGTTGTTGTACAACACCAGTCCCCAAGTGTTCAAACCAATGGTCATAACCACATGCTTTATGTAAACAAAATCAATGGTCATGCTAACCAAATACGCCACCGCCCAGGTATAAGCCATGAACGTGAACTGATAATCCGTAGCAACATAAAGCACGCTCCCGGCAAAGATAGTAGCCAGCGAGGCCCACGTCTTCGCCGAGGGCCACGGCTGGTGCAAGAACAAAGTCTCCCCTACCGCAACAAAAAGAGGAACAACCGACCGGAACACAATAAATGTATCAACATTGGCATGGAGGAGCAACTCGCTGTTGGTGAAAAGTGAGAGGTAAAAGATTATAGCAGCGGGAAGGAACCGCCACATGGTAAATAAATGAAGAGAATCATGCTCAACGAACTTGAGCTTCCCACAGACGAAAACACCAGCAGCACTGGTGAAGTACTGTAATGCAGTTAGGGCACCAGGGTAAGGGAATTTCATCACAGCCCATTTGTTAATAATAGATAGCAATGATGCAGATAAACAATATCCACCAGCTACACCATAGACTGAAATTTGTTGCTTAATTGAAGTGTACCATGTTCCATCACTATCATTCAGATTCAGACCCTTTTGAACAACATTGGGGTTATTATTAGGGTTTTCCACGTCATTATCTTTAGACATCTGAACACAACCCAAAAATTCTACATTATATGTTGACAACATCAATGAGAAATCTACGGGTAAAAAACATTATATGTTGTGAAGCCAATTGTGTTGAAGAAATAATTAATAGAAAGAAGAAATTGAGAAATTGAACTCACCAGAATCGAATTGAAAGAGAATTGAAAAACGGTGTCGCTTGGTCGAAATGCGGTGCACGAGGGTGCAGTGTTTGGAGAAGAAGAATAACGAAGGTTTGGTTTGTGACAGTGTTTTGGATTCAGTAGAAGAAGGATTGGGGCACAGCGTGGGAATTTTGAAACTTGATTGAGGGGTCAATTGTCCAAAACACACGAGAAATTGGAATCACCAGCTTCGGGGACGTTGCTGCAGCGCAGCATTTGGATTCTTTATCATTTGATTCATTCTTGGGTTTTGTTATTTCTCTGTATTAAACTAGTTTGTGTTTTCGTGGCTTGCAGGCTGTTGTAAAATAGTAATTTGTTGACCTTTATCAAGGGTTGTGTTTAATGTTTATTTGAAAATTTATTTGATTGATCTTATTGATAATTTTAAGTTATTGTAAATTAATAATAGACCTAACATTGGTGTGAGATAACAATTTTTTTTTTTTGAGATATTCCAATTCGTTTATCATTATACAATTAAATGGATTCGGTGCGAAATCAGAAATTAAGACTTTAGTTTCTTCCAAAATTTGTATCTACAGAAAAAGGAAAATATGTCTATGATGTTTCATGTACATAATGTAAAAAGTGAATGAGATTCACTTAATTTTTTTTTTTGTCTTTTTTCTCCTTAGAACTTGTTTGACATAATTTTTTTAAATTAAAAGTTACTTGGTTAAAGTTAAAAAAAATAAAAATAAAAATTATTTGATGATTATATAAAAATGTTTAACTTGAAAGCTATTCATTTAAACGAAATTCTTTATTTAAAAAAAATTGATACTAAGTTAAAAAAAATTATTTATATAAGCTTTTAACTTTTGACTTTTTCTTTACAACAAAAAAATTATTATAAAAGTTTTTATATAAATATATTTAACCTAACTTCTGCTAATAAGAAAAAGAGAAACTAAAAAAAAATCTCCCAAGCAAGTATTTTGTGATCCCATTCACTTTTTTTTATACATTATATAGGATAATTTTATCTCGTGCAATATGTCCTATAAAAAAAGGGTTTTACTTCTCTCATGTTGTACGAGAGAAGTTATCTCATGTTGTGAGATAAATTAAGTAGGGCCCACCAACTTTTAAAAAAAGAAAAAATAAAGAAAATAAGGGCACGTATTTCTATGTGAGTGTAAAATAAGATAGGAGTCTTATGTAGCATAAGAGTATAATTTCCCATAAAAAAATGGCTAAAATGCAAAATACCCCCTTGAACTTTGGTCATGTTTTAAATTACTACCTTAAATTTTTAATTATTTCAATTAACTACCTTGTACTTTGTTACATTAGCAAATTAAAATATCTGTTAAAATTTGACTAACAATGTTAATCTTAAATCCCTAATTTTGTTCCCTTCCCTTGAGATGATCCTAAAGATGTTCCACTTAAGGAAGCCATGTGAGAGGGAGAGAGACAAGTTTTCCAACAATCACCTTTGTGATCTTCTTCACCCAGTAATAAGTATTGTAGAATACATGGGAAACAAAAAAATATGTCCACATGAGGTTTTTTGTGGACGCGGGGGATTTTCCAAACAAATTGGACACTAAACTGGAAATGGCGTTGAATATGTCACACATATAATATCTTCCCATTGCAACATTTTATCCGGATCCATTGACTCAGATGAATAATTTCCTGAATCTAACACTATGAATTTGTAAGTTGCCTGCAAATACAAATCTTTGTTGTTTTGTTTTCTCTTCCGTTGCCTTCTTGCTAGAGGAGGAGGAGCACCCTTGAGAGCAGGATATTGGATCATAATGAAAATTCATAATTGTCATTCATTGTCTGAGATTTTCTTCCCGTTGAAGGGGTGCTTCCTTGAGAATTTATAAACCTAGGAATCTTTTGATTTCTATGAGAAGAAGTTGTTCATGTTGTATTTCCCACTGACCGGGGTCATTGTTGTCAAAAACTAGTGTAAAAATGTAAAAACTTACGTTTTTACTAGAGTGGTACGTGTTAAAACGCAAGTAAAAACGGTCCTCGGTAAAAACCGATAAAAATGCCATGTAAAAGCGTAAAAATGGTAAAAACTTACGTTTTTACTGTTTTGACCGTTTTTACTTAAAATGGAATTTAAAAAAAAAAGATGGAAAAAAATTTAAAAAAAAACCCAGTTTTCGTTTTCCCCAAATCATATGCACAGTATCTTCATATCATTTTATTTGGATATATGTCTTTTATAATTATGTCTTATAAAGCTGTAATTTTATTATAAGTTATGTTATGATAATTGTTTTGTGTTTTTGGATCTTTGTGTGTATTGAAAGAAGTGGAATTATATACTGATGAGCAATGATCCAAAATCTGCAGAGTGTATGAAGCAGTTAGAGCAGATTGATTATCCATTACTTGTTAGTTATCACTGTTTATAATTATGATACTTGATTATCAAAAATAATTGTATTTTTTAGATAGATAAGTGGCTCAACACACATGTTTATTATGTGTTTTTTTTTTTGGTGAAAATTATGTGATATTTTTTTACATGCATGTATATAATTTTATATCTTGACCTTAAATAGTTGAAAGTAGAAACTTTATGTTTCATGTCGTTTCTACATTTTACGTTTCACCACCTCTTTCCGTTTCTACGTAGAAACTCGAGTTTGACAACATTGACTGGGATGATCCAATTGCCAGTCTTCCCGAGTAACTTCTATAATGTGTTCTAGAGTTTTGGTGAGGTGTAGCCTTCATACACTCAAACTCTGCTACAGCATTCCTACGTCAACTTTTCCTGCAAAGACAAATACTCAACAAATCATCTATTCTTATACAAAATCAAGGGATATTGTCTTATTTTCCACACTTAGTCATCTCAAAGCACTCAATCATATATATATAATAATTATCTCAATTATCATGCAAAGAGGTCAACTCATATGAAATTTATGCAACAATTTCATCATAAGAATACTAAATTAACTCTCGTTTAGGAGAGTTAACAATAGGCTACAAAGCTAATGACACGCTTTATAGGAAAGGGTGCAAAATAATGTTTGGAGAGCTCGTGACATCCACGGTGAGCCACAAAAATCTGGCGGTAAGGTTGCAACTTCACCAAAATTAAATCACCTTCCTCAAATGTGCGTTCACGACGATGTTTATCAGTGCTCACCTTCATACGGTTCTTGGCCTGGTCCAAGTTCCTATTAAGACTAGCAAGTAGGTTATCACTATACCTCAAATTGAAATCAATAGCTTCAGCCGAGACTTCAGTGGGCAAGCTAGTGGGAATCATGGTAGGGACCTTACCAAACAAAGCCTGGTACAAGGACATTATAATAGAGGAATGCATAGATGTATTATAGTGCAGCTCTGCCTAACAATAATAGGTAGACCAATGATTGTTTTCACTACAAAAGCATGTAAATATTGTTCCAGATACCAGTTAGTTACCTCTGATTGTCCATCGGTTTGAGGATGATAGGAGGAACTAGTTCGCGAGGTTGTTCCACTGAGTCGAAACAAATGAATCCAAAACTTACAAAGAAAGATCTTGTCTCTATCAAAAATAATTGTCTTCAAAAAGCCATGATGCTTAACAACCATTGTGCAGTATAATTAAGCAACCGTAGAAACATTATATGAAGATGGGAGGACCCCAAAATGAGCATGCTTAGTAAAACGATCAACAACAACCAAGATGGTGGACAAACCTTTGGATAAAGGTAGACCAGTGATGAAGTCCATTGTGAGGTCTTCATAGGCTCCTTCAGGTACCGAAAGAGGTTGTAACAGACCTTGAGATGAATGGTACCAAGCTTCACCTGCTGACAAATAATACAATCATGGACAAAGGCCTTGACATCACCACATATGGTTTTCCTATAAAAAGGCGCTGAAAATCGTAAAAGTGTGCATAATGCTCCAGCATAACCAACTAATGGAGTGGTATGAGCCTCTTTAATCAGCTCTAACCTGAGAGGGGAGTGTGGTCCAAACAAGAAATGTCGGTGATGGAAAAGGACACCATCCTTGAGAGTAATAGCAGGGTCAGAACAAGTTCCCACGGATAGCTATTGGTGGATGAACAAAACTCCTGATCAGTGTCATTCTCCCCACGAATGAGTTGCACTATATCAAAGGTCAGGGAGGTGATCAATGCAAGTAAACCAGCAACCTCAACATCTTCAAATTGTCTGGATAAGGCGTCAACAACAATATTACTGCTTCCAGACTTGAATTCAATTGAAAAGCTATAACCAAGCAACTCACACACATAACGTTGTTGCCCAGGTGTTTGAATAACTTGAGAAAGCAATTCTTTGATGTTGCGATGATCAGTTCTAATAACAAAGAAACTTCCAAGTAGATATTGGCGCCAACGTTTGACTGCCTCAATAATGGAAAACAATTCCCTAACATAAGCTGAGGCAACACTCATCCGAAGACCCAACTTTTTGCTAAAGAAAGCAAGGGGTTTATCAACTTGAAGCAGAACCGCTCCCACACTAGTCATAGAAGCATCAGTCAATGGCGCTGCAATTGAAGCATAGTGACGTACAAAACGTCATAGTAGCTTGTCAAGCCAAGGAAGCTTCTGACCTGCTTCATTGTCGAAGGAATTAGCCATTCAAGCATTGCAGAGATTTTTTTAGGATCTGCTCTAACCCCAGTAGCAGATACTATATAGCCCAAATAGTTAATCTCTTGCACACCAAAATTGCATTTACTCAACTTAACATAGAACTTGTTTTGCTGTAATAAAACAAGAATAACTTGTAAGTGAGTTAAGTGATCTGAAAAGAAACATTGTACACCAATATGTCATCAAAAAAGCAATGACAAATTTGCTAAGATAAGGCTTTAGCAGCTGGTTCATCATGGCTTGAAAAGTTGATGGAGCGTTGGTTAATCAGAAAGGCATAACCAAAAATTCGTAGTGACCCTCGTGAGTGCGAAAAGTCATCTCGGGAATATCCTCTGGTCTCACTCTAATTTCATGATAGCCTGCTCGAAGATCAAGTTTGGAAAAAAGAAGAAGCTCCCAACAATTCATCGAGAAGTTCATCAATGGTGGGGATGAGGAATCGATCTTTTATAGTGACGGAATTTAGTGCCTATAGTCGATGCACACACGCCATGTTTTATCATGCTTTCTTACCAAAAGGACTAGTGAAGAATATGGATTATAGCTAGGCTGAATGAAACCACTAGAAAGGAGATCATAGACCTGTCTCTCAATTTCCCCTTTTTGGTGATATAGATATTTGTAGGGGCGAACGTTTACTGGTTTAGAGCCTTACTCGAGATGAATGGAATGATCATGATTACAGAACGATGGCAGTGTTTGTGGAACTGCAAAGACAGATTGAAACCGAAGAAGAACATCATATAACTCTGGAGCAAGTCGTGGTTGTAAGGCAGCTAATTCAGAGTTGGAGGATTCTAAACCAGATAATGTCAAACAAGAGGTAATGAGAGATGACTGTCCCATTGTAGGAGTCGCTGCTTGAAGGACCACTAATTGATTATTGTATAAGAATTCCATGGACATGGATTGGTAGTCATGCGTGACCTTGGCAAGTTGGCTTAGCCACTCAATGCCTAATATCACATCGAGACTTGGTATATCCAAGACCCACAAGTCTACCACAAATGAGAATAATTTTTTGGTGCTATTGCTGCACCAAAGATTTAGTACATCTCATGAATAAAAATGTTACATGTCAATTAAAGTTATCTTTTCTCTGCCACATTTTTTCTCTCTCCTATGAAGTGTAATGTTTCTATTCGTAGGATGCACTGAATGTAGGTGCTACAGTAGCACCAAAGATTTATTCCACAAATGAATGTCCTTGTAATTGGAAAGGTACACTAATGCATTTCTTATCACAAATCAAAAAGTCACCATTACTTAGAAAACTCTCATATTTCTCATCTTTATCAGACTTAAACCCAACAAAGATGCTATGTCATAGTTCACAAAGTTATGAGTGCTACCAGAGTCAACCAAAACTTGGACCCTATGATTAGCAAGTAAGGCAAGAAAACAAATCGAACGAGGGTTGATATCACTTGATAAGGAATGAAGAGTTGCATCAACTTGGAGTGGCTGACTCGTATTAGTTTGCTATAATATCTGCTCCTCATCATTTTTAGTTTGGTCCGAGGGGGTCCCCAATCCAATTTTTTTCCCAATCCGACTCTACCGTTCCAAGTACTTTAACCCTATCACCACTACTATCAATACATGTCCTTTTTAGAATTTTATATATAAAAAATTCTTATTTTTGCTAAAAAAAAAGCTTATTAATTTTAGCATCCAAACAATTTCTTTTATTATAAATACTTTTTATATAATTCATCCTAACGAAAGGTTTTTTTAACTTTTAAAAACAATTCTTCTTAAAAAAAAATTAGAGTTCATTTGGAAGGGTTTTTTTTCCATCAAGAAACAATTTTTTTTTAAGATACAAGTATTTTTATTTAATATGTGCATAAAATGATGTGAATTTTGATGAAGAGAAAATCAAAAGCCAAATTTTAATAAAAATATATTTTTGTCATAACCCCACAACCACTCCCACTCCACCACCTACACTATTATCACATATTTTTTTAGTAATTTTATATAAAAAATGCTAAATAATTTAATGATTTTATAAGAGTTATATTGTAATTATGTTATAGAGATTCGTTTTGCGTGCCGATTTTTTTTGTTCTGCGGGCCCCATAAAATGTTGTGTGTAGGAAATTTTTTGTGGTCATGTTAAATGATAAATAATAAACCCATAATTTAAACATTCAAATAATTGTTTTATTCAAAAATATCTTTTTACTCCATATAATAATCAAGTAACTTAAAAAAAGTCATTTATAAAAAACAAACCAAAAAAATATTATTATCATTTTTCAATTCCATCCAAAGCGGCAAAAATCAGTTTTTCGCCCCTTCAAAAGCCCATTCAAATTACCTTTGAATTTTGCTTCCTTTATTCCCTCTTGTAAAATTTTCTCCCTATCACTCCATTTTTTTTTTTGGGTTTTGAACGCGGCATGGCATCCCAACAACAGCAACAGCAACAAGAAGATGAAATAAAGATTCCGATCAAAGTATTGGTGGACAAAGAAATCAACAAAGTTGTTGCTGTTGAAGCAACCAAGGACTTCGTTGACACTCTCTTCAGTTTCTTGTCCCTTCCACTTGCCACCATCATTCGCCTTCTCACCAACAATCAACAACTCTCACAGTCACCATTTCTTGGCAATATCACCAATCTCTATGAAAGCGTTCAAAATCTGGCACCAAGTGATTTTTGGAACAATGTTTGCCAGCAAATGTTGCTGCGTCCTAGAAACCCCTGTGAAGCACTGTGCTTGAAGCTGTTCTTGAACGTTGATGACACGGAACCCACAAAAAAGCTTCTTGTGTGTGATACATGTAACAAGTTTACAACTTTTCCGAACCTGGATTGCATTTGTGGGAAACCCATTACAAAACAACCTCATAATTTGGATTCTCAAGGTCAGGGGAATAGTGTGGAAGCCAAAGGTGGAGTTTTTGTGCAAGAAAATGGGTCAATGTTTCTGGTCTTTGATGATTTGAAAATTGTACCAAGTTCTCTTGTAACCTCCTTTGAGCTTTTGCTGCAATTAGGCTATTCAGACATCACTCAATTAGAGGAAGTAACCCATAACCTTGGCAAGCAGGAGGTAATTGTGTTGTTAGTTTAACAAAAAAATTCCGTTTTACTTTTTGAGTTTGCATTTGATCTTTTGACCCTTTAACTTTAAACTCAAGATACTAGTATATTTGGTATTTGAAGTAGTATCAGAATTTAATCAGTCTCTTATTCTAGTAACAAATGAGTTTCAACACAAGGTGCCTAAATATTGTTCATGTTTTAAGCTTAAAAGGACTCTTGGGAGGGTATGTGTTTTCTGATAAATTTATTGATATGCTAATTAGCAGATTAACAAATATTGGTTAATTAGTATTCTCAATTTTGGCTAGTTCTTGATGTTATGGTGGATTACTTTATTGGTCTTTGTTATATGTTATTCCTGTTGCTTGGTTTAGTTTAATATATTGTGTTTCTATTATGTAATTTCATCTTGTTTGTGAAATATATTTTCTTTCAACAAAAAAAAATAGTTATTTTCGTTTGGTTTGTTTGTTTTTTTTTACTAAGAAAACCCTTCTATTTCATTGTTATGCATAGATTTTGAATCTTCTCAAGTATACCTTAACCTCTCATGAGCCTCTGACGAATACAATATTGGCAAGTAACTCTAAGAAGAAAGATAATCCACCACACCAGTTTGCATCCGCAATTAGAGTAAAGCCTCCCTCCGGTGACAGTAAAATGGATGTCAAGATAGTGCGAAGTAAGTCTCAAAAGAAGATAATTTTTGCAGAAGCCAAAGAAGATTTTGTTGACTTCATGTTTAGCTTCCTCACCATTCCATTGGGGTCCATTGTAAAACTTTTGGGTGGCTACTCTTTTGTTGGATGCATTGATAATCTGTACAAGAGTGTGGAGACCTTAGACTCTTCATGGTGTACTGACTCACGTTCTGTGTTACTTGATCCTGGTGTAGTGCCACAGTTTGGTTGTCCAAATCAGCCTCTCAACATTCCTGATATAAAACCTCGTAAGTATTATTATGGTACAGGGACAATAAGGCAAGTTTCTGGTTCTTATAGAACAGAAGTAGTAGTCAGAACTGGGGGAGTGATTTCCAAGTCACAGGCATCAATTTCAAATGTAAGATCCGTGACCGCGCTGGACCCAAGATCCCCCAACAGATCATTAGAAGGTGTTGTGGGGTTTGTGAAGAGACCAGCATTATATGCTGTAGGAGATGATCTGAAAGTGAAATCAATGTCTGCTAATTCCTGCCTTTCTTATTTAAAAGAATTAAGTCTCCCCCTTGATGATCTTGAAGTTAAGGTGATAAGCATTAGCGAGGCAGAGGTAAGTTGGCTGTTGTTACTGAATTTATCAAACTTTGTTTTAACCTCTTTGATCCTCTTCCTTTCTTTTTCCCCAAGTTGAAAACATAATGTGATACCTATTTCTCATTAACTTCTTCCCTTGTGGTGCAGGCTTTAAGCCTTCTTGGAGCTTCCTTGACATCGAAGTTTAGCCTGACTAATGGACTGGAAGACTTTTTGAATGTGCCAAAACAAGATTCAACATTGACATCAAAGTATTCACAAACTAGTCGGCTTGATGATCTTGTAAAGAAGCCTAAACTAGAAACCTGAATTTCTTGGTCACTTGCTGTTCCCACCTGTGTTTTGAACAATAACCAAGAAGATCTTGGACCTTGGTTGCAATATGATTTCTTTGTGATTTGCCTTTACCTATTATTACTACTTACTAGTTTTAGGTTCTTCTAATTAGTTCGATGGACTTACTTAAGTAATGAAATACTTCATAACTATAATAATGAATATAAACACCACCTTTGCTTCTTGTTATTGCTATCATTCTCCATCTTGTATCTTCTGTTACTATTTACATATCATTAAGTTGCTCATTCTGCGAAGTGCAGACATTGTATGCAGAATTCTTTAGCTAGCCTTTACTTGGTAGAACTCATTTAGCAGGACTTACAACACTACTGGAAAAAAATGCTTGAATGCTCTATGAAATAATTGAATGATTAATTCAATTACTTTGAACAGAATAAGGGTTTTTTATGAAGTAGCTTTTGGAGTGATCTGATAGGGAGGAAAAACATTAGGAAAGGTATATGGGTTCACCAGTTTTTATGTTCTGATGATAGAACGGATAAAATTTGGTCCGTATATAAGATTTTGAGCTCTGAAGCTTGATAATTAATGGTTTATTTAGATATCTTTGTTACTTGAAAAGGTGTGTTTAAATATAAGTAGTATTATGCACCATTCATATGGAATCATGAACAAATGATAATTGAAATAATGTATACAGCATAAGCAAATAGTTTATTTAATTTAGTAAATTTGCAGGGAAAATGTTCCAATAGCTCAAGTGTGTCTGCTGGAGAGAGAAATTAGCAGGGTTGATCAAGAGAAACGCTTGATTATGTTATGGTTCATTGATTATCAGACGGTCTTGTTGATATGAATAGGCAAATGGGTTTGGCTTAATGGCAATGCATTTTTGATCGGTCATATTATATATTTTAATTAGAGGGCTGAGCCTTTGGAGTAGCAGTAAGTTATTCTTTGTGATCCAAAGGATTTTTCCTTCTATTAACTCATTTGAAGAAAAAATATGATACTTTCAGATCTTAACTGATAACGGTTGGAACCTATTTTTTACCCCACTTCCAGTATAGTAGTTTGTCTTGGACATGCTCTTCTATATGTTGCTTGGCTTTGCGTCCACTAGGATATTGTTATGACTTGCTTTCACAAAATGAAATTCATACCATACCTAATTGTTAATCTTATTAAAGTAGTTTGGAGAACATGTCACAAAATACTCGAACTTAATTATGTCTTAGATATGAACTTAGAGTGGATATCAATGGATTCAACAATACTCAAACCGGATTAGTCGAATAATCCACGAATCCGGGGATATAAAAATATAAAAAATAAATAAGCAATCGACCAGGGAGAGCAAATTGCACGTTTACTTCTAGATGATGACATCTACAATAAGTTGGCACGACCAGGGATTTGATCTGTCTTCTGATGTCCAAATTTCGATAATATTTCCCAAGCAAGACTTTGACCCACAATACATCCTTATTATTAATCATTTTCCAAGCCAATTTGTGAAGGAAGGCTTCATTGTGAGCCTGAATATTATGAATCTCATATCCTCCTACATTCCTCAGTTTGCACAGTTTATTCCAAGCTAACAAATGTGTCATTTTTTTTCTGTTCTGAATCGCCCCAGGTGAAAGACCTCTGAAGCTGCTCCAGCTCCATGTTGCATATGATAGGTTGGGATTGTACTGAGGATGGATTTAGCGAGAGTTGTGCGCCCAACAAAAGAGAGCAAATGGTTTTTCCACCCAGCTAGTCTCAATTTAACCCTCTGGATCACACTAGCATAATTCCTCTTCCTCCCTCTCCCAAGGTATAGCATAGAACCAAGGTATGAAGGCTTAAACCCGTTAGCTTGGATAATAGGATTATTCACCACTTCATCAATGTTCCTATAGAAATATGTCACAGATTTCTATATGCTAATGGCCTGACCTGAAATGTCACAAAATGTATGAAGGCAATCCATCATCACAGCCAATTGATCTATGTTTGCTTCTCCAAATAAAACAAGATCATATGCGAACATTAGGTGAAAAATAAAGGACCACTCCTACCAACTTTCATAGACCTCCATTTCTTTTCCTTAACTTTATTGGAAATAAGATGAGATAATTTATCCATGCACATGACAAATAAGTAAGGAGAGATTTGGTCTCCTTGGCTAATTCCCGTAGAAGATGTAAAACTCTCATATTTGTTGCCATTCCATAGAATTTGGAATCTGGTTGAGGAAATGCAGGTGTACCGTTGGGACCTATAAGCCCACTATGATCCCGTAGGGGATGGAGTCACTATATGGATTATATCTCTAGCAAAGGTAGAGACCAAGCTAGGAGGCACAGGCCCAAGTATATGCAAGCAAATGATAATGGGGGTGATGAGTGTATATGTGTGACTCAAAGTAAATGGGCTAAATGACGATACATAAGATGCCTCTCTGGTGTGAGGTAATGGGGTATTTATAGGCGGATAGAGGGACTCTTCCCCTGTGAGTTGGTGTGGAGGGAGTCAACCCTCCTTGGGATTAGCCGAAGGGGGACTGTATCACTGCTATGATAGCAGTGATACAGCCCTTGTGTCTGGCGACATGCCTGGCGCTGTCATCATAAGGCAACAGAGTAATTTCTACTTATAGCATCTGGGCGGTCTTACAAAGGGGGTTGAATCCCCAGATGAGACGTTTTCATGTCTCACCTAGGAAGTGCAGCGCCTTGGGGGACGAGAATCTGGAAGGATGGTAGGGCTGACGTGGATGTGGGTGATGGGTGCTAGGCCTGGCCCATCAGATCATTGTGATGTTGGGCCATCCGGAACAGCAGGCTTGTATAATATCCACCATATATGGAGGGATGCCATCTTGTACCAAAACTTTAGACACAGAATTCTAACTCAATCTATGGTAAGCCTTTTCCAAATCAATTTTAATTGACATATATGCTCTCCTTCCTTTTTGTCTATTCATTGAGTGGGTCAATTCTTGGGCAATGCAATGATAATATCATCATTAATATTGCGCCCACCAAACTAGATTGAAATGGAGATATGAGTTTGTTCTTCAAGGGCTTCAACTGATTAACAAGGTTCTTAGAAATAGCCTTATACATGACATTCAGAGAGCAATCGGCCTAATTTGATTAATTTTTTCAGGTTTCTTGATATTGGGAATCAAGCATGTACCACTTGAATCAACCTCATGACCAAAACCATTTTTGTTTTTAAGAATTGGAGTGTGGCTAGTGAGTGAGCGAATGTGCAAGAGTGGAAGTGGTAATTATTGGTTATAATGAATCAAAGCAACTCCTCTTCTTGACTTTAATGTAACAAAAAATCTTCTATTCACGGTTCTTCTCCCTTTCTAATGTCATGCTTCAATTTTAATGAATGTTTCTAAAAAAAGTTTAATTTTAATTTGTAATTAGGGTGAATTGTATTGTTTTATATTATTCGGTACAATACAGTATCAGGAATAATTGAGTGATGATAATTTGGTAAATTCTTACTATATATGAAAAAGAATCACTAGCCTTTTTGAACATAGGACATTAAAATGTTTCTTCTCATATTTTAACTTTTCAACTAGTCCAACATTAATTTTTAGTCAATTTCTGGTGTTCCATTCAATTTAAAAAATTATAATGAAAACACAATTTAATCAAAGTTTCTGTCTTCTAGAAGGGGAAAAAAATATTGATCCGCCGATGGTACAATCAATATGTAGTGTTTTTTATCTGAAAAATGTGTGATGTTTAGTGGTGAATGAGACCAATGAAGCACGAGATTATGAGACCATAAACTTTAATTTATTTTCACAGCTTTTTTATTTATAAATCTCCTCAAGTTTTTCTTATAACACTTGACTCTCTCTAAACTTTATTCAAATTAAAAATGTTAATTTCCTTTAGTTAAATTTAACTGTAAGTATTGTTTATTTTACATATTACTCTGCTTTGGTTAAAAAAATTTCTCAACCTTCCATCTAAACTTTAGTTTTTTCAAAACCAAATTCACTAAAAAACTTAAATTTTGAAAAGAATATATTAAAAAAAATAATGTATCATTATAATTAACTAAAAATTTCAGCAGAGTTAAATGACGTAAAAAGATTCAAGGTAAGCTATTTGAAAATAAGTAAAAAATAGAGAGATAAATAAAGCGATAGACATCATGACAAGTTTGTTATAGCCCTCTTATTACTCCAATCACCAAGTCGGTCTGATTAAAAATTTTCTAGGTTCAAATCCATTGGTCTGATTATTGGTGGTGGATGCAAAAGGGACTAGGGTACAATCTTTGTTGATGATGACTATATAGAATTATAGATGATCATCACTCACGTCCCTCGATGCATATAAAGCTAATTAATGGGGTCATGTAATAATAAACGATTTCTAAGTTTATTTATATTTCTTTGTAATTAAAAGGAATTATTATATTTCTTACCTATTTAATATTCCTATTTTTATTACTTTTCTTTATCACCGTTAATTATATTTAAATCAATTGTGATGAATTAGTATAATTAGTTGAGAAAAATAACGAAGAGATAAATAAAATAAAAAATATTATTATATTTGAGACTGTTGATTTAAATATAATCAATGGCGATAAAAAAAAATAGTAAGTGTAAGAAAATTAAATAAGTAGGCAATATAACAATCCACAATTACACTAAATGTATTATAACAAATACGAACAAACTAATGTAATCCTACATTAAGATGAACCAAGGTAAACCATGTAAGCGTTAAACAATAATTCCATGCTCAATAACAGTCACATCAAGAATATAAAAGAGATTTTTAGAATATATGAGTTTCACATAAACATACATTTGTCCATAATCATGGAAGATCTCTAATGGTGGAATGCCTTTTCAAAGTCTTGACCCTTTCACTTCTTGTATCTTCTTCAGATAGGGATGAGATACAACATTCATAGGCAGACTCAGATGGTAGTCAATTTCTAAAAACCCAATTATAAGAAAAACTCCTCATTACCTTTAACATAATTGCACCTATCAACAGTTACTCTTTTAAATAACTTTCTTTGCAGTCAATTACCATTATGCCCTTATATTAATTAAATCAGATAACACTTACTATTATACATTAAACAAATAAGGTTCTACAAATGTAACAGACCAAAATGATGAATCAGGCACAGCCCGTAATAGGGAAAACAACCTAAGAAAATAACCTGGCCAGGTTTCAGTGACTCCCGGGTCAGAGGGGTCACTGCATGTTTTTTTTTTTAAGAAAATTCCACGAATCTACGTCATTTTATTAAAAAAATAAAATATAAATGTTTGCAAACCTAAATCTAATCGTTCTCTTCTCTCCCAGCGACCTAGAGTTGTGGTATCTTGATACTTTGGTATCATTAGAATATGAGTTTTATACTTTGGTATCTTGATACTTTAATTAGGTTGTGTAACATTGACATGTGGTTATAATTGATGAATTATATTAAATATATTTTGAATCTTTAATGATTGGTTATTTATTTTTTAATATTTCATATAGGATATATATATATATATATATATATATATATATATATATATATTTTCTAATATACAAAATCTGATCAACGTAGTGATCCCGTGACTCCGTGACCCCTGACCTCGGCCGGGTCGACGGCTGGGCCGGATTTTAAACACTGATATAAAGCTAATGGGGTCATGTAATAATAAATGATTTCTAAGTTTATTTATATTTCTTTGTAATTAAAGGGAACTATTATATTGCTTAACTATTTAATTTTTTCATTTTTACTACTTTTTTATCGTCGTTAATTATATTTAAATTAATTGTGATAAATTAGTATAATTAGTTGAGAAAAATAACAAAGAGATAAATAAAATAAAAAATATTATTTTGATTTAAATATAATTAACAGTGATAAAAAAATAGTTAATGTGTTTATCAATATATATATATATATATATATATATATATATATATATATATATATAGTAAATGTAAGAAGATTAAATAGGTAGGCAATATAACAATCCACGGTTACATAAGGCGTTTGGTATAAGAGATATATATATTTTTTTTACCTGGGAAAAATATATCTAAGAATATGGTAAGAAGGTATTTTGCGGGGGAAAGTATTGAAAGGTGTTTGGTAGGCCAAAATATTACCGGGAAAGTAGGATAAATTTTACCGATGCTATATTTGGTTGATGGTAAAATATTGATGGAAATATTAATTGAATTTACCAAATTACCCATCCTTTTTTGAAGTTTGCAATGAAACATTCGTTTTAATACTGACACGAGGAGGTAACACCATGCAATTGTTGAATTTTATACATAAATGCGCACGAAGAACCTACTCACAATCCGAAGTCAACAGGAAAAATAAATACCATATGTAAAGAAGGATTTTTTTTATCCGGTCTTTAGTGAAAAACTCAAGTGCCTAAGATATTTTTAATCTAGGAATTTCTTACATATCTTCGTACCAAACATTGTAAAATTATTACCAAACCCACTTACCCATCATTCCGATCAAAAAACCCATACCAAGCACCAAATGTATTATTGTAAGAATGGTGACGAGTATATGCGAACAAGGTAACAGTGAGGGTCGTCCTTTACATTTATGGCCAAAAATGAATTTCTCGTCACAACTGAAACAGAGGCCTTTGTCGCGACGGACCTGCATTTCAGCTTGTGATAATCGTCTAATAGGGATGGTTGGTGTTGGTTTGGTATGACTGGGGCTAGAAAGTGATAAAGGGGGGTTAGGTTTTGTGGATTGGAGTGTGGGGTTTGAGTTATTGGGTGGGCTACGAAAGGTGGGCTTATTAAACCAGGGCCTTGTGGGTTTGTCATTCGCAAATTTGTCTTCAAAAACTTTGGCTAAGGCCAGTGCCTCATGCCAATCGCCAGGTCTTTGTTTAAGGACCGAGCGACGTAAGCGAGGTTTAAGGCCGGAGATGAACAGTCCTCGTTTCATGGTTGCAGATAAACCAGGAACCTTGCTAGCAACGACTTCAAAAGCAGATTGATAGTCATTGACCAACCCATGCTGTTGTAATTTAGCTAGGGTACCAATGGGATCCTCAAACTCTGATAGACCAAACCTGCGATGCAAAGCCATAATAAAAGCAGACCAAGAGGGAAGAAAACCCTTCTCACTGAGGCCCCTAAACCAACAAGCGGCGGGATCATCAAGATGAAAGGATACAATCAGCAATCGTTCCTTATCTGGGATTTGGTAATATTGACAATATTTTTCAACCGCAAACAGCCAAGATGTGGGGTCACCAGAACTGAATCTGGGAAATAGCAATTTAAAGGGGCGTGATGTAATAGTATTAAAGTTGGAATTAGAAGTTTTGGAACTTGAACCTGGTCTTGATCCCAGAATACCCACAGTCGTGGTATTCATGTTCCCTTCTAGTAAACATTGTAATGCCAGCTGCATCTGAGTCTGTTGTTCCTGGATAAGAGTGCTAAACTCTTGAAGACCCAAGAATTGTTGTTCACGCACTAAGTCTGTTGCACGCAGTTGCTGCTCAAGACGGTCTAGTCGTTGGGTTTGCTGTTCTACAACGTCCAGACGTTGAGAAATGTCTCTGAGGCGTGTGTTGTTCGCCATGAAATGGGAGGAAGAATGGTCAACGGGAGCACTAAAATGTAATAGTAATATTAGAATTAGGGATGAGGTAGAGAGAGAAGAGAGAGAGAATTAAGGGAGAGAGAATTAAGGGAGAGAGAAAAGATTTGTTAAATTCTTCATCTTGCTCTATTACGTTGTTCTCACCTTATTTATAGGGTTTCAGTCATGGGCCTATAAGCCCATTACTCAATAAAGACACAATTAAAAATATTAAATACTATAACGTTGGGGTCTAGAAGCCTATTACTCAATAAAGACACAATTAAAAATATTAAATACTGTAACGTTTCCCTACTGGACATAATAGTCCTTCAAGTAATTGGGTCTCATGATGGCCTCATGCATTTTAGCCCAAAACATAATCTTCCAAGTAACTGGGCTAATTCCTCTTTCTTAGGTTATTTTCCCTAGTACGGGTTGGGCCTGATTTATTATTTTGGTCCGTTACACTTAGCCTTTGATTTCGTATCTATTATTCCTCCTTGTGTAAGAAGAAAACTTGAAGAATCATCATTTTGTTACTCTTGACTAAGCTTGTTTGGATCAATTTTGTTTTTCATCAAGAAGGAAATTTTTTATAAATAAAAGATTTTTGTTTAATATGTGTATTTGGGTGCAACTTCTAAAAAAGAAAAATTAAAAAAAGAAGAAATTTCTACAATATTAGAAATCAAAAGTAAAATATTTTGTTAAAATCCAATTTTCTTCTCAATCCGACCCTATCACTCCAGTCACTTTCACCCCGTCTCCACTATTATCAATACATGTCCTTTTTAATATTATATATATAAAAAATACTTATTTTGTAATAAAAAATTATTAATTTTATCAACCATTTTTTTTTATGAATACTTTTTATATAATCCATCCAAATGAAAAATAATTTCAACATTTAAAAAAATCCTTCTTAAAAAAATCAAAGTTCATTTAGAAAGTCATTTTTTAGGGACTAAATTGGATTTTTATTGAATTTATGAGGGTCCACGTTTTTAAAGAACATGATAAAAAATTGACTTTTTTTTTTGTAAAGAATGAAAGTAAGGACAATATTTTTTGTTAAAGACCAAAAAAGACTTTATTCTTTTTATTTTTTTCTTTTCAAAATACAAGTAATTTTATTTCACGTGTGCATAAAAAGACATGACTTTTGATTATGAGAAAATCAAAAGCGAAAGTTCAAATATTTTAGTGAAAATCTATTTTTGCCAAAACCCCACCAACCATTCCCACTCCACCACCAATACTATTATCAAATATATTTTAGTAATTTTAATAAAAATATACGTAATAATTTGAACTTCCAAATAATTTTTTTATTTAAAAATAATTTTACTCTATCTAATAATAAATTAAATAAAAAAAATCATTTATAAAAAGTAAACCGTAAAAATTAGGATTTAATATGTTTCGCATTGTAGGAGATAAAATTATTTCCTACACACATATAAAATAGTGTTGGACTATTTCTTTTCATCATATGACCCAAATAGATTTCATATATTTGTGTGTGTATGTAAAATATAATTTTATCTTATAATATGAGAAATATCAAATCTTAACAAATATTATTATTTTTTGGTACATGTTATTATTATTTTTTTAGAGTAAGTATCTGTTTGGTCTCAACAAATTTTACGATACCTGCTTTAGTCCATAATAAATAAAAAGGCTATTCGTGATCCTAAGAAATTCAAAATAGATCCATTTAGTTGAAATCGTGCTCTCTCATAAATTCAAAAAAGACTCACATTAGTCCCTCAAAAGAATTAAAATGGGTCCACCTTAAATTTCTTAAGACCACGAATATCCTTTGTATTTGCTAGGGACTAAAGAGGGCATCGTAAAATTAGCTGTGGATCGAAAAGACCGAAAATGATATTTACTCTATTTCTTTAATGGTTTGTTTTTTCTGTAATTAGTGCAGATAAGTTATATGCAGTAAGTCCAATATGACATCGTTTTGAAGCGGAAATTATGGTGTTTTTATAATTTTAATTTATTTCAGGATTATAATAATCTTTATATTTATAATTTTTTAATATTTTAATACTAAAACGACATCATTTTGAGAATAGATGCAGATAATTTTATTTCCGTCGAGTGAGAAAAAAAATACTTTTTTAATTGCATCTAAATTGGCACATCCGCACATGTTCTCTGTGCATGCAAAATCCTCTTTTTTTTTTTTTTTTTCTTTTTCAGTACATAGCTCAAAAAGCAGACTAAGCTAGCACAGGGGAGCTAAAGGACAAACCTTTGCTTCCTTTATTCCCTCTTGTAAACTTTTCTCGCTCTTCCACCACTCTTTTGGTAGTTGACCTAGTATCAGAATTTAATCAGTCTCTTATTCTAATAACTATTGTATTTCAAGATAAAGTAAACCTTTGTGCCTAAGTACTGTTCATGTTTTAAGCTTAAAAGGACTCTTGGGAGGGTGCATGTTTTCTGATAAATTGATTGATATGCTAATAAGGAGATTAGCAAACATTAGTTAATTAGTATTATCAATTTTCGCTAGCTCTTGATGTTATGGTGGATTCCTTTGTCTATCTTTGTTTTATGTTATTCCTGTTGCTTGGTTTAGTTTAATATCTTGTGTTTCTATTATGTAACTTCATCTTGTTTGTGAAATATATTTTCTTTCAACACAAAAAAAAAAAAATTAGTTATATTCGTTTGGTTTGTTTGTTATTTTTTACTAAGAAAACCCTTTTATTTCATTCTTATGCATAGATTTTAAATCTTCTCAAGTATACCTTAACCTCTCATGAGCCTCTGACGAATACAATATTGGCAAGTAACTCTAAGAAGAAAGATAATCCACCAAACCAGTTTGCATCAGAAATTAGAGTAAAGCCTCCCTCCATTGACAGTAAAATGGATGTCAAGTTAGTACGAAGTAAGTCTCAAAAGAAGATAATTTTTGCAGAAGCCAAAGAAGATTTTGTTGACTTCATGTTTAGCTTCCTCACCATTCCATTGGGGTCCGTTGTAAAACTTTTGGGTGGCTACTCTTCTGTTGGATGTGTTGATAATCTGTACAAGAGTGTGGAGACCTTAGACTCTTCATGGTGTACTGACTCGCGTTCTGTGTTACTTGATCCTGGTGTAGCACCACAGTTTGGTTGTCCAAATCAGCCTCTCAACATTCCTGATATAAAACCTCCTAACTATTATTATGGTCCAGGGACATTAAGGCATGTTTCTGCTTATAATATCTATGGAATTTTATATAGTAGAACAGAAGAAGTATTCAGAACTGGGGGAGTGATTTCCAAGTCACAGGCATCAATTTCAAATGTAAGATCCGTGACTGCGCTGGACGCAAGATCCCCTAACAGATCATTAGAAGATGTTGTGGGGTTTGTGAATAGACCAGCCTCATATGCTGTAGGAGATGATCTGAAAGTGAAATCTATGTCTGCTATTTCCTGCCTTTCTTATTTAAAAGAATTAAGTCTCCCCCTTGATGATCTTGAAGTTAAGGTGATAAGCATTAGTGAGGCAGAGGTAAGTCGGCTGTTGTTACTGAATTTATCAAACTTTTTTTAACCTCTTCGACCCTCTCCCTCTCTTTTTTTTCCCAAGTTGAAAACATAATGTCATACTTATTTCTCATTTACTGTTGGGAGGACTCACGAACCCAATGCCTTAAGGTTTTGGGTTGAGACATGGTGTTGGATCCACTTAATGTGGTTGGTCTAGCTTAGCCCATCGGTAAGGACCCCTCCCCATAGGCTCCTTTCGGCCTGCCTGACATTTACTTCTTCCCTTGTGGTGCAGGCTTTAAGCCTTCTTGGAGCTTCCTTGACATCAAAGTTTACCCTGACTGGTGGACTGCAAGACTTTTTGAATGTGCCAAAACAAGAATCAACTCTGACTTCAAACTAGTCACAAACTAGTCAGCTTCATGATCTTGTAAAGAGGCCTAAACCAGAAACCTGAATTCTGGATCATTTGCTGTTCCCACCTGTGTTTTGAACAATAGCAAGAATATCTTGGACCTTGGTTGCAATATGATTTCTTTGTGATTTGCCTTTACATATTACTCCTACTTAGTACTTACAAGTTTTAGGCTTTTCTAAGGGTTTAGTGCATGTCATTCAAAAGGACACAAGTTGTGTCCTTTTAGTGACTTACACAGAGTATGACCGGTCATACTCTGCGTAATTCTGAGAAATTGCTTTTTTTCACTTTACACGTCAGTGATATGACTGAGGTGAGAGAAAAAAAAAGCAACTTCTCAGATTTACACAAAGTATGATCAGTCATACTTTATGTAAATCATCTAAAAGGTCCTTTTAAATGATAGTCTTTTTTCCCCTTTTCTAATCAGTTTGATGAACTTACGTAAGTAATGAAGTACTTCATAACTGTAATAATGAATATAAACACCACCTTGCTTCTTGTTATTGGTATCATTCTTCATCTTGTATCTTTTGTTACTATTTACATATCATTAAGTTGCTTATTCTGCAAAGTGCAGACATTGTATGCATAATTCTTTAGCTAGTCTTTACTTGGTAGAACTCATTTAGCAGGACTTACAACACTACTGGGAAATACGCCTGAAGGCTTTATGAAATAACTGAATTATTAATTCAATTACTTTAAACGTAATAAGGTTTTTTTATGAAGTAGTTTTTGAGTGATCTGAGAGGGAGGATAAACATTAGGAAAGGTATATGGTTTTACCAGTTTTTTATGTTCTGATGATAGAACGGATAAAGTTAGCTCCTTAGATAAGGTTTTGAGCTCTGAAGCTTGATAATTAAGGGTTTATTTAGATATCTTTGTTACTTGAAAAGGTGGGTTTAAATATAAGTAGTATTATGCACCATTTGTATGGAATCATGAACAATTCCATACAATGATACAAATGGTAATTGAAATCATGTATACAGCATAAGCAACTAGTTTATTTAATTTGGTAAATTTGCAGGGAAAATGTTCCTTAGTCAAAACTAGTTTATTTAATAGTCAAAGCAATTTGATTATAATACATTCATGAGATCATTAGTCGGAAGCTCATATTGTTAATCACACATGGAGGAGCCTTTGTAATCGGGTCCAATTAAACACTTGCCCGTTGCAAATTCAAAGTTTCAATCTTAAACGTTTGAACGTTCTAGTTTCGAAGTTGTGGAATAACAGCTGTGTTTCATTGTTTATCAAGGTGTATACATGGTGGAACTAGAGCTGAGTTACTCGGGCTTTTTCACTTTTTGTCCCTCATTAATTATTTAATAATTATTTTGTTCTTTATTAGAAATTATTTATCAATTTGCTCCTCTTTAATCGACTAAATTGAATATTTAATTGATTAAATGGTCAAATGAAGATTTAATCGATTAAATGTTCAACTTAATCGATTAAATTTTTCTCTTTATCAGAATAAATAGGGAGATTTAATCGACTAAGTAGGGAAATTTAATCGACTAAATCTTTAAGTCAACGATTTTTGCCTATTTTGACCATTTAATCGATTAAATTTTTGGCTTAATCAACTAAAGAGGAACAGATTGGTAGATAGTTCTGAGTGAGGGGTAAAATGATTATTAAATAATTAATAAGGGGTAAAAAGGTGAAAATGCCGAGTTCATGGGATATAACTAATAAAATTAGGGATATGATCCGTTTACAATTTTTTTTTTGCAATTACACTAATGTAGGACCGATCATACACCGTGTGATTAATGTAGGACCGGTCCTACATAGTGTAGTTTGTAATAGTTTGTAAACAAAAAAATTTGTAAATATGACCTGTACCATAAAATTAACCTCTAAAATGTATTTCACGTTTTCACTTAGCAGATTGAAACTATGTTGCGAAAGAAGCGATTTAATTATGTGGGTTTATTTATTGTCAGAAAATAATTAACATTTGTGTGTTTTTTTTTTTGTAAATTAAATTTTTTTGGTTTTATTCAACAACAATTTAATCTTTATTGTTGCAGAAATTATTTGCTGCCTATCAAAAATACATTGTAGATGTATGGAAAGTGGATATTTAAGAAGCCAAGATAGATGAGTTATTGGAAACAAAAGATGCATTTAAGAAATATAAAGAGCCTAGAAATAAACAAATGAACCTCAAAAAATTATGAACACTTATATTTTCGAAATAAAAATATAAGTCAACTTTGTCATTTTCAACAAATTCTCCATTCCTTCCTTCCCAGTTTCCACTGCACCTTTAATAACGCACAAGGAATCAGATATATCCAAAACATCAAAGCAAAAGAGATATATACTCTAACCCTAAATATGTTATTTTCTCTCTTCTTATTTTTTTTCTTTTCTTTTTTTGGGTTTTGTATGACGTGTGAGCAAGAAACAAAGATCCCTTTGAGATCTTTTGTAAACAAGGAAAACAAACCGTGTAATTGTGGATGCTTCACAGAGACTTTGTAGACATTTTGTTTAATTTTCTCACCGTTCAATTGGGAATTATTATTCGATTGGTGTTCAAAAAACAACAACATTATAATGTATATAAAATATGAGATTTGATTTTCCCATGTTGCATGAGAATTCAATTCTGATGTTGTGACTCAACTACTGTGGATCCCACACTTATTAAAAAAGAAAAAAAAAAGAAAAATTTTGCACGTAAATCGAAGAGTCACAACATGATAATTGAATTCTCATGCAACATGAGAAGATGTTTTTCCATAAAATATATATGTGTCTGTGGTGAGTAAAAATAAAGTTGATAAGCGGATATTTACAAATTACAATCATCGATCAATGAAAAAAATAAAGTTGATAAGTGGATATTTACAATCATCGATCAATGAAAAGCCACGATAGGTGAGTTATCGGAAATACAAAGATCCATTTAAGAAAAATAAATCAGCCTAGAAATAAACAAATGAACCTCAAAAAGTTATGAACATTTATTTTTCCAAAATAAAAATTTAACTCAACAATGTCATTTCCAACAAATTCTCCATTCCATTCTTTTCTCCAGTTTCCGCTGTTCCAACACCATTAAAAACACATTTGGAATCCGACACATATCCAATGACCCCATCAACAAGCAAAATTGATAGACTTTAACCCTAACTTTCCCCATTTCTCTCTTTCTCTTTGAGACTTTTGGTGGACAATGAAAGAAACCATGTAGTTGTGGCTGAAGCAAGTGGAGACTTTATAAACATTTTGTTAAGTTTTCTAACCCTTCCATTGGGAACTATTATCAGGCTTGTATCCGAGAAGCAACAACATCATCAACCAAAAGAGATTGGATGCATCAACAATCTGTATCGGAGTGTGGAAAACTTAGGGGTGGAAGTTTTTTGGAACCATATCTTCAAGAGCATGTTGCTTTATCCGCGCAATCCTTGCTTG
>JAVKPL010007953.1:27500-32687 GCA_032173675.1 Gastrolobium villosum | reverse complement strand
TCAGCAGCAGTTCAAGCGTATCTCTATTCAGAATGAGAAACTTCTTATGCAGGGAGAGTACTTTCAGCAATTCCTGGAGCATGCATATCCTACTGTGCCATTTGAAACATTCCGACCGGTGTATCCCGAAGTTCCTCCTCCTTTGTGTATCAAAACCCTTATCCTGCCCCGGCTCCAGCTGATGTTCCTATGCCTTCACAGCCATTTATTGACCCAGAGCTGTATCGTCCTGCTCCTGATCCATTCCAAGATGCTCGAAGGATGGCAACGGAAGATTCTGAAGATGAGGACGATTGATGTCTCCTACGGATGGAGATATATTGTATTTAGCTTAATTTGTAGTTAGGGTCAATTATTTTCTTTTTGTTAGATTATTCCTCAAACATTCGGATATTTTGATGTGTGCATTATAGTTTCTTCTATATGCCACTGTTTGTTCTATTGTGCAGGTTTTCTTCCTTTTTGTGGTCTAATTATTGCTGAGGACAGCAATGCTCTAAATCTGGGAATGGTTGGCTTGCACCTTAGAACTTCAATTCTTCGATCCGGGGATATATTCTAACTTTTGTAATTTATTTATTTTTAGTTATTTTTATAGTTATTTTGTGTTAACTTAAAAAAAAAAAAAAAAATGGTGTGTTTTTAACAAATCCAAGGTTTAAATGTGCTAATCTTTTTAATGTAAATGATTAAATTCTTGGAATATATTGTATGACTTTCTGACATAACATTGCATAGGCATAATTAGATTGCATGATTGTTCGGTTGTCTGAATTAAGATTGTGAATTCTGATAATGTCTGAAGTCAATTTTCTTGAGTCTACATTGATACCATAGCTGTGAGGTTTTGAGCCTAAACACTGAAATTCTTGTTGAAAGGCCTCACTGTTGTAATACTCTAGAACTTGATTTGTTTCTCTGTAATGCATGCATTGATTGATATGACAAAGGCATTTTGTTCTTATTAGCTATTGGCCAAAATAGCCCACCTGTATGAAATTTTCCCTTGCTAGCCCTTTGAGCCTGAATTGATTTATTGTGAAATGACCTGTGGCCTGATTAATGGCTTAGCCAATATCCATATAACTTACCTTGGTTGAGATTGAATCACTGAAAGTGTTGGAAATAAAGTAAAGAAAGTGAGGTAAGCTCCACAATGGTCAAAAAAAAAAAAAAAAAAAAAAAAAAAAGAGGCAAAATGAAAAGGCAAAATGAAAAGAGAAAAAGGAAAAGAATAAAAGGTGGCAGGAATGAATTCCCGAAATTCTGTGGGAATGTTAGTGGAGCAAAACAATTGAGTTGAAATTGTTAAAAATGAAATAATATCAGTTTTCAATCTCTTGGTTGTTTGAGCTACTATCCAAATTTTCCTACCCATTACCCCAGCCAAAGTTACAACCTGTGAAGTCCTTTTGATCAATTAATGCATGTGTTTGATTCTTCAATTTCAAGAATTTTGTAGAATATAATCAAGCATATGGTAGTGTTATAGCTTTGAGTAATTGAGTGCTCATGATACCCTTAAACACTGAGTGTTGAGTGAACATTATTTATCTGTGTGAGGGGTAATCAATGTAGATTTATATATTTAAGAAGCTGATGGCATTATTGGAAGTTCATGATATTTAGTCAGGCATACATGGCATATTGAGTCTGAGAGTGACTATGATCGTTATGTTAGATTAAGTGAATATTTCCTGGATTAAGTCTTTTACATTGCTGGGGACAGCAACGTTTAAATCTGGGAATGATTTGATGTGCCTCTGGCAGGTGTGATTTTTCTGTGATAAAATTGACAAGAATTGAGTCATAAGAGAGCAAATTAAATACATATTGGCTAATTATATTGATTCTTTGAATGTCAATAATATTCACATTTTAATTGTATTTTTACAGGGAAATTATAGCACACTATGAGTTCCAAGCATGACATGGGTTGCAGCGAGCACATCAAAGTGGCGCTAGGTAGCAACAAAGTGGCGCTCCTCAGCGCAACAAGACAGAACTTGGCGCAACCTGGCGCCCACTAATGAAGAAAGTGGCGCTGCTCAGCGCAATATTACAGAAGTTTGGCGCAACCTAGCGCCCATTTACGAAAGAAAGCGGCGCGTCTCAGCGCAACAAGACAGAAGGTTGGCGCAAGGCAGCGCCAGGAACACACCACTCCCACCTTGGGGACGGATATTTTCCCGCGGCTAAGTCCCGGGTGATGCTCGTGCTGCCGGGTATCGAGTCACGAACTTGTCTTGCCCAGCGCCAACGACCATGACTCTCCATGCCGGTCCTGGTCTTAAGTCATGTTGGGTCACAGACCCAGTCACTCGACGCCGGATGCTTGACTGGGTGCCCCGACGTGGTGCGCCGGATGCTTGACTGGGTGCCCCGGCGAGGGTGGTGCCCGGGGAGGTGCAGGACTTGGCGCCTGACGCGGCGCACCCTGTGCCAGGCGAGGTGCACCGGATGCTTCACTTGGCGCGCCAGGCGTGGTGCTCCTGGTGCCTGACGAGGCGCACCCGGCGCCAGGCGTGGCGCACCGGATGGCGCCAGGCGTGGCGCACCTGGTGCACCGGATGGTGCCTGACGAGGCGCCAGGCGTGGCGCACCTGATGCCCGGCGTGGTGCACCGGATGGTGCCTGACGAGGCGCACCTGATGCCCGGCGTGGTGCCCCGGATGGTGCCAGACGAGGCGCACCCAGTGCCAGGCGTGGTGCCCCGGATGGTGCCCGACGAGGCGCACCTGGTGCCAGGCGTGGCGCTCCTGGTGCCTGACGAGGCGCACCTGATGCCCAGCGTGGTGCAGCGGATGGTGCCTGGGGAGGTGCTGGACTTGGTGCCTGACGCGGCGCACCCGATGCCTCACTAATGAGTCAGATATAAAGTAATGAGGCTGTTACGTGTGGAGTTATGTTATTCAGATCAATGAAGAGGATTGCGATGCGGGATGAAACTTGGATGATATTAATGAGTTAGTTATAAAGTAATGAGGCTGTTATGTGTGGAGTTATGTTATTCATATCAATGATTAATGAGTCAGTTATAAAGTAATGAGGCTGTTACGTGTGGAGTTAAGTTATTCAGATCAATGAAGAGGATTGCGATGCGGGATGAAACTTGGATGATATTAATGAGTTAGTTATAAAGTAATGAGGCTGTTATGTGTGGAGTTATGTTATTCATATCAATGATTAATGAGTCAGTTATAAAGTAATGAGGCTGTTACGTGTGGAGTTATGTTATTCAGATCAATGAAGAGGATTGCGATGCGGGATGAAACTTGGATGATATTAATGAGTTAGTTATAAAGTAATGAGGCTGTTATGTGTGGAGTTATGTTATTCATATCAATGATTAATGAGTCAGTTATAAAGTAATGAGGCTGTTACGTGTGGAGTTATGTTATGAATATTAATGAGTCAGTTATAACTTAACTCCACACGTAACAGCCTCATTACTTTATAACTGACTCATTAATCATTGATATGAATAACATAACTCCACACATAACAGCCTCATTACTTTATAACTAACTCATTAATATCATTCAAGTTTCATCCCGCATCGCAATCCTCTTCATTGATCTGAATAACATAACTCCACACGTAACAGCCTCATTACTTTATAACTGACTCATTAATCATTGATATGAATAACATAACTCCACACATAACAGCCTCATTACTTTATAACTAACTCATTAATATCATGCAAGTTTCATCCCGCATCGCAATCCTCTTCATTGATCTGAATAACTTAACTCCACACGTAACAGCCTCATTACTTTATAACTGACTCATTAATCATTGATATGAATAACATAACTCCACACATAACAGCCTCATTACTTTATAACTAACTCATTAATATCATCCAAGTTTCATCCCGCATCGCAATCCTCTTCATTGATCTGAATAACATAACTCCACACGTAACAGCCTCATTACTTTATAACTGACTCATTAGTGAGGCATCGGGTGCGCATAACGTCAGGCACCAAGTCCAGCACCTCCCCAGGCACCATCCGCTGCACCACGCTGGGCATCAGGTGCGCCTCGTCAGGCACCAGGAGCGCCACGCCTGGCACCGGGTGCGCCTCGTCGGGCACCATCCGGGGCACCACTCCTGGCACCGGGTGCGCCTCGTCAGGCACCATCCGGGGCACCACGCCGGGCATCAGGTGCGCCTCGTCAGGCACCATCCGGTGCACCACGCCGGGCATCAGGTGCGCCACGCCTGGCGCCTCGTCAGGCACCATCCGGTGCACCAGGTGCGCCACGCCTGGCGCCATCCGGTGCGCCACGCCTGGCGCCGGGTGCGCCTCGTCAGGCACCAGGAGCACCACGCCTGGCGCGCCAAGTGAAGCATCCGGTGCACCTCGCCTGGCACAGGGTGCGCCGCGTCAGGCGCCAAGTCCTGCACCTCCCCGGGCACCACCCTCGCCGGGGCACCCAGTCAAGCATCCGGCGCACCACGTCGGGGCACCCAGTCAAGCATCCGGCGTCGAGTGACTGGGTCTGTGACCCAACATGACTTAAGACTAGGACCGGCATGAAGAGTCATGGTCGTTGGCGCTGGGCAAGACAAGTTCGTGATTCATCCGGGTGACTCCACAAGATCAACGATCCATCATGGAAGAATTGATTTCTAATGAATTTTTGGAGCGGATGATGCCTGCTCCCCCCATATATGTGTATATATATATATATAATAGCCTTACATGCAGTTGCCAGTTTCGTTCAACTAGAAACCTTTTTTCTGAGGAGGAAGACGCCCAAATTCGGACCTAGAAATTGAATTCCGGTATGATTTTTTGCATGCATGCTTGGAAAAACCATATCTTACTGTTCCCAAAGTTTCATGATTTTTCTGAGTGGGATTAATTTTATTATTAATTTTTCAAGAGGCGTAATTTGAGAAAATCTGAAAAAAAAATGGAAAATCGTACCCAGGCATCGAATTTTGATCTGGTTTTTTGCAAGCATCCATGCTTAAACAGATCCCCCACCCCACCCCACCCCCCTCCCTCCAAGTTTCATCGGATTTCATGGAAGGATTGATTTCTAATGAATTTTTGGAGCGGATGATGCCTGCTCCCCCAATATATGTGTATATATATAATAGCCTTACATGCAGTTGCCAGTTTCGTTCAACTAGATACCTTTTTTCTGAGGAGGAAGACGTCCAAATTC
>JAVKPL010007953.1:12500-17500 GCA_032173675.1 Gastrolobium villosum | reverse complement strand
AATGTCCAATAACCATGATTTATGCTACTGTTTTAATGCTCAAAAATGTACCATTCATGCCACTGTTTTGATGCATAAATATCACCACTAACGCCACTGTTTTGAATGTCCAAATGTACCATTCATGCCACTGTTTTAATGTTCACAAATCACCACTTATGCCACTGTTTTGATGTTCAAATGTCATTGATTAAGTCACTGTTTTAACGTTCAAATGCCACTGTTTCTGCCACTGTTTGATGTCACTGTTTCTGCCACTGTTGAGGTCCAAAGTGCCACTGTTTCTGTTTTAAAATAGTCACTGTTTCTGCTGTATGTTTACTGTTTTCCTGCTATAAAACGTCACTGTTTCTGTCCACTGTTTTTAAGGAAAATACCACTGTTTTCTGCTCACTGTTTTAAGCACAAACGTCACTGTTTTCTGCTGTAAAAACGCTGCTGTATGCTCACTGTTTTGCTGCTATAAAACACTGCTGTATGCTCACTGTTTTCCACTGTAAGACACTGCTGTATGCTCACTGTTTCTACTGTAAATAGTCACTGTAAATGATTGGTTGTAATTGATTTAGGTGCGCTTAAGAAGTGAGATACTTCGCTGCTGTTTGGTATTATTTAAGGCACGCAAAGGTAAGTGTCAGGCGATATTGCCTAATGTGACTATTGACTACTGGTATAAAATTGTGACATGATGCTCCATATTCCGTAAAAGTTTTATGTTCCATTATGATGAAAGGAAACTGCCAAAAATGTGCCGTGATGGCTATATGATTATGAGGTAAAGACGTTATGTGGCAGCATAACGCATATGAAAAGTATATGTGCCGTGATGGCTATATGAAAGGTATATAAGCATGCACCTTACATCATACCGCATTTTTACGCTTTGTGTGTGAAAGCATAGCATGACATGCATGTATCAAGATCATATAGGCCTTGTTTTAGAATAGTTATGTACAGGACCATGTGTTTGAGCAAGCATCATATAGGCATCCCCAAGGTACCGGGGTATGGGACACTTGGCATCAGTCCGCATAGGCCCACAGTTGGAATCCACATGGAGCTCAGGTGCCAAGGGATATTTGATTCCACTGTGAAGTGCGCGCACGACGGTGCTAAAAGCGCAAAGGAAAGGCGTTATATACGCAATATATGAATATGATGAAAAGGAAAAAGGAAAAGGAACAAGGATATGTTGAAGTGACTGTTTATGATTTTGTGCCTAGTTAATACTGTTATATTACTGGTTTTGTTGCCACACTACTGGGATTATTCTCACCCCTTCGGGGCTGCTATTTTCCTAAATGGCAGGAGGTCATAAAAGCACATGAAGACGTGATGTTTGCTGTTGCTTGCTGATGAATGGACTTGTACTGTTGCTGTTTGTTTGATTGGATGACTGTAATGATTAATATTTTGGCACTCTTGGATGACTGTAGACTTTAACATCTCTAATTTATCTTGAAATTTTATGAACAGCGGCTATTTTGGAAAACGTTTGTGAAAGGAATTTTTGAAAGACTTATGTGCTGAAATTTTTACAGTACACCTTACGGGTGGTGTTTTTATGAGCAAACGAACTCTGATTTACTATTATTTAATATGCACGCGAAGCCCCAAACGTGCTCTTTCCAAATCACTTAAAAATTTTTTTACCGTCCAAACAGAAGTGATAAGAATTGTAGAAACGCTTTTCGGATTTGAATTTATATTGCTATGAAAATCTTTGTTAGCTCATGTGACGTTAACGACTCTAATCCCGCTTAGCAAACGACTCTCTTGGATGCATACAAGGGAGGGCGTTACAGCAGAAGTCATGACAACGAAATGACTAACGAGGAGCGCGTGCATTACCTTGAAATCCTCCGGCAACCCCGCAAGGGGAGCCCGGATGGAAGGAGAATTACGAGCCACGCGAGTACCATTTCACAGGTAGTCAGCACAGGAACCGCGAACGAACACCAGGGCCGCAACGGGAAACTTGGTGACGCTGGAGAGGGTTACGTGCAGACCGTTCGACGCACAAGCATGGAGCCGGCCAACACAAACAACCCAGCCACCACTCACACGCCCTCGCGCTCAGCGCGACCCAACACCACCAAACGAACCACCACCCGCATTGCGTAAGGCATGCGCGCGAATGAAGCACCGGGTAGCGCCATGTCCACCTCGCTAGGCATGATCGAGACCATGAAGAACCAGCCTCGCCGCCGTCAAGATTCCTTTCACAACTTGTTCGATCGTGATTCATCCGGGTGACTCCACAAGATCAACGATCCATCATGGAAGAATTGATTTCTAATGAATTTTTGGAGCGGATGATGCCTACTCCCCCCATATATGTGTATATATATATATATAATAGCCTTACATGCAGTTGCCAGTTTCGTTCAACTAGAAACCTTTTTTCTGAGGAGGAAGACGCCCAAATTCGGACCTAGAAATTGAATTCCGGTATGATTTTTTGCATGCATGCTTGGAAAAACCATATCTTACTGTTCCCAAAGTTTCATGATTTTTCCGAGTGGGATTAATTTTATTATTAATTTTTCAAGAGGCGTAATTTGAGAAAATCTGAAAAAAAATGGAAAATCGTACCCAGGCATCGAATTTTGATCTGGTTTTTTGCAAGCATCCATGCTTAAACAGATCCCCCACCCCACCCCACCCCCCTCCCTCCAAGTTTCATCGGATTTCATGGAAGGATTGATTTCTAATGAATTTTTGGAGCGGATGATGCTTGCTCCCCCAATATATGTGTATATATATAATAGCCTTACATGCAGTTGCCAGTTTCGTTCAACTAGATACCTTTTTTCTGAGGAGGAAGACGTCCAAATTCGGACCTAGAAATTGAATTCCGGTATGATTTTTTGCATGCATGCTTGGAAAAACCATATCTTACTGTTCCCAAAGTTTCATGATTTTTCCGAGTGGGATTAATTTATTATTAATTTTTCAAGAGGCGTAATTTGAGAAAAAATGAAAAAAAATGGAAAATCGTACCCAGGCATCGAATTTTGATCTGGTTTTTTGCAAGCATCCATGCTTAAACAGATCCCCCACCCCACCCCCCTCCCTCCAAGTTTCATCGGATTTCATGGAAGGATTGATTTCTAATGAATTTTTGGAGCGGATGATGCCTGCTCCCCCCATATGTAATAGGCTTATATGCATTTGCCAATTTTGCACAAGTAGACCACTTTTTTTGCGAGGAGGAAGAAGGCCCAATTTGTAGAGGGTGGCCATCCGATCAAGACTAACGAGAGAATCGTTACGCCCACCCTATTTTTGCCAAATTCCATCGTTTAGACCACTTTTTCGGGGCCTGAAATATTTTTTATCGATCCCTGAACAGGCGAAAATTGAGAAAATCCGAAAAAATGGAAAAGCATACCCCGGCATCGAATTTTGATCTGGTTTCTTTGCAGGCGTCCATACTTAAATATATCCAACATCCCATCCAAGTTTCATTGGATTTCGTGGAGAATTTCTTCATTGATCTGAATAACATAACTCCACACATAACAGCCTCATTACTTTATAACTGACTCATTAATCATTGATATGAATAACATAACTCCACACATAACAACCTCATTACTTTATAACTGACTCATTAATATCAATCAATGAATAACATAACTCCACACATGACAGCCTCATTACTCCACACATAACAGCCTCATTACTTTATAACTGACTCATTAATATCAATCAATGAATAACATAACTCCACACATAACAGCCTCATTACTTTATAACTAACTCATTAATATCATCCAAGTTTCATCCCGCATCGCAATCCTCTTCATTGATCTGAATAACATAACTCCACACGTAACAGCCTCATTACTTTATAACTGACTCATTAATCATTGATATGAATAACATAACTCCACACATAACAGCCTCATTACTTTATAACTAACTCATTAATATCATCCAAGTTTCATCCCGCATCGCAATCCTCTTCATTGATTGAATAACATAACTCCACACGTAACAGCCTCATTACTTTATAACTGACTCATTAATCATTGATATGAATAACATAACTCCACACATAACAGCCTCATTACTTTATAACTAACTCATTAATATCATCCAAGTTTCATCCCGCATCGCAATCCTCTTCATTGATCTGAATAACTTAACTCCACACGTAACAGCCTCATTACTTTATAACTGACTCATTAATCATTGATATGAATAACATAACTCCACACATAACAGCCTCATTACTTTATAACTAACTCATTAATATCATCCAAGTTTCATCCCGCATCGCAATCCTCTTCATTGATCTGAATAACATAACTCCACACGTAACAGCCTCATTACTTTATAACTGACTCATTAATCATTGATATGAATAACATAACTCCACACATAACAGCCTCATTACTTTATAACTAACTCATTAATATCATCCAAGTTTCATCCCGCATCGCAATCCTCTTCATTGATCTGAATAACATAACTCCACACGTAACAGCCTCATTACTTTATAACTGACTCATTAATCATTGATATGAATAACATAACTCCACACATAACAGCCTCATTACTTTATAACTAACTCATTAATATCATCCAAGTTTCATCCCGCATCGCAATCCTCTTCATTGATCTGAATAACTTAACTCCACACGTAACAGCCTCATTACTTTATAACTGACTCATTAATCATTGATATGAATAACATAACTCCACACATAACAGCCTCATTACTTTATAACTAACTCATTAATATCATCCAAGTTTCATCCCGCATCGCAATCCTCTTCATTGATCTGAATAACATAACTCCACACGTAACAGCCTCATTACTTTATAACTGACTCATTAATCATTGATATGAATAACATAACTCCACACATAACAGCCTCATTACTTTATAACTAACTCATTAATATCATCCAAGTTTCATCCCGCATCGCAATCCTCTTCATTGATCTGAATAACATAACTCCACACGAACAGCCTCATTACTTTATAAC
>JAVKPL010007953.1:0-7500 GCA_032173675.1 Gastrolobium villosum | reverse complement strand
TTAATCATTGATATGAATAACATAACTCCACACATAACAGCCTCATTACTTTATAACTAACTCATTAATATCATCCAAGTTTCATCCCGCATCGCAATCCTCTTCATTGATCTGAATAACATAACTCCACACGTAACAGCCTCATTACTTTATAACTGACTCATTAATCATTGATATGAATAACATAACTCCACACATAACAGCCTCATTACTTTATAACTAACTCATTAATATCATCCAAGTTTCATCCCGCATCGCAATCCTCTTCATTGATCTGAATAACATAACTCCACACGTAACAGCCTCATTACTTTATAACTGACTCATTAATCATTGATATGAATAACATAACTCCACACATAACAGCCTCATTACTTTATAACTAACTCATTAATATCATCCAAGTTTCATCCCGCATCGCAATCCTCTTCATTGATCTGAATAACATAACTCCACACGTAACAGCCTCATTACTTTATAACTGACTCATTAATCATTGATATGAATAACATAACTCCACACATAACAGCCTCATTACTTTATAACTAACTCATTAATATCATCCAAGTTTCATCCCGCATCGCAATCCTCTTCATTGATCTGAATAACATAACTCCACACGTAACAGCCTCATTACTTTATAACTGACTCATTAATCATTGATATGAATAACATAACTCCACACATAACAGCCTCATTACTTTATAACTAACTCATTAATATCATCCAAGTTTCATCCCGCATCGCAATCCTCTTCATTGATCTGAATAACATAACTCCACACGTAACAGCCTCATTACTTTATAACTGACTCATTAATCATTGATATGAATAACATAACTCCACACATAACAGCCTCATTACTTTATAACTAACTCATTAATATCATCCAAGTTTCATCCCGCATCGCAATCCTCTTCATTGATCTGAATAACTTAACTCCACACGTAACAGCCTCATTACTTTATAACTGACTCATTAATCATTGATATGAATAACATAACTCCACACATAACAGCCTCATTACTTTATAACTAACTCATTAATATCATCCAAGTTTCATCCCGCATCGCAATCCTTTTCATTGATCTGAATAACTTAACTCCACACGTAACAGCCTCATTACTTTATAACTGACTCATTAATCATTGATATGAATAACATAACTCCACACATAACAACCTCATTACTTTATAACTAACTCATTAATATCATCCAAGTTTCATCCCGCATCGCAATCCTCTTCATTGATCTGAATAACTTAACTCCACACGTAACAGCCTCATTACTTTATAACTGACTCATTAATCATTGATATGAATAACATAACTCCACACATAACAGCCTCATTACTTTATAACTAACTCATTAATATCATCCAAGTTTCATCCCGCATCGCAATCCTCTTCATTGATCTGAATAACATAACTCCACACGTAACAGCCTCATTACTTTATAACTGACTCATTAATCATTGATATGAATAACATAACTCCACACATAACAGCCTCATTACTTTATAACTAACTCATTAATATCATCCAAGTTTCATCCCGCATCGCAATCCTCTTCATTGATCTGAATAACATAACTCCACACGTAACAGCCTCATTACTTTATAACTGACTCATTAATCATTGATATGAATAACATAACTCCACACATAACAGCCTCATTACTTTATAACTAACTCATTAATATCATCCAAGTTTCATCCCGCATCGCAATCCTCTTCATTGATCTGAATAACTTAACTCCACACGTAACAGCCTCATTACTTTATAACTGACTCATTAATCATTGATATGAATAACATAACTCCACACATAACAGCCTCATTACTTTATAACTAACTCATTAATATTATCCAAGTTTCATCCCGCATCGCAATCCTCTTCATTGATCTGAATAACTTAACTCCACACGTAACAGCCTCATTACTTTATAACTGACTCATTAATCATTGATATGAATAACATAACTCCACACATAACAGCCTCATTACTTTATAACTAACTCATTAATATCATCCAAGTTTCATCCCGCATCGCAATCCTCTTCATTGATCTGAATAACATAACTCCACACGTAACAGCCTCATTACTTTATAACTGACTCATTAATCATTGATATGAATAACATAACTCCACACATAATAGCCTCATTACTTTATAACTAACTCATTAATATCATCCAAGTTTCATCCCGCATCGCAATCCTCTTCATTGATCTGAATAACATAACTCCACACGTAACAGCCTCATTACAGCCTCATAACTCCACATGAAAGTAAACTGGCCTTTGAAGGCCGATGCATGTAAGGTGTAAAACAAAATTTTTACTGCGGAACATACATGCACTCATAGATTCATGCTTTAAGACAGCATGATGTTACCTTGTTTTGGCCTGATCAGTCAGGGAGATGAGATGTCAGGCTTGAAGGGTTCAAACCCTCTAATGGTGATCCACACCACCGTTCGTCTATGATGCAAGAACTCTTTCTTGAAAGCCACCAGATGAACACCACAATGAGGCTTGCTATGCGCACAAGTGGTGAGGGTGGAGGCTAGGTATCCTGTTTGGAAAGGTGTACTGAGCTACCCTACAGAATGGTGCATAGAGGAGGAGAGTTGGCTTGGTTTTCCAATGAAACCTAAGGTGAGGAACATGTCTATTTATGCGCACCCTTTGGAGAGGAGGAGGGAATTCATTCATTCAAAATGAAAAACAAACTTTCAAATTTCTTTGAAAGTTGTGCATGAAACAGTGTGATAAGGTGGAGCTGTTGCAAAACAAACTTTGCCAACAACCTCCAATCTTATCCACATGAATTTAAATTCAAATTAATTTAAACTTAAATTCATAAACTATCATATAGTATATATTTTTCATGCGCATAATTCAGCCCTATAAAGGGTCCAAATACATTGAGCAGTTGCATTCAAAATTTGAATCAACTTACCCACTGATTCCCTCAACCACCAAATCTGAATGGAGGTTTGTTTTAAGTGATAAGATAATACTCTTATCACTTAAAAGTGATGCACCAAACAGCCTAGGGAGAGCCTCCAAAGATGCTTCTTCATCCAAGGAATATGCTCCAATAAGATCCTATCTTATCCTTTTGTTATGAAACAACTTTTCAAAACCAATTCAAATTCGAATTCAAACACTTGAATTCAAACGTTCAAACATTCAAATTCAAAATTCAAAATTTAAAATTTCAAATTTCAAATTCAAAATTCAAATTTCAAAATTCAAATTCAAATTCAAATTTTAAAATTCAAATTTCAAATTTCAAATTTCAAATTCAAAATTCGAATTTCGAAATTCAAATTCTAAATTCAAATTTCAAAATTCAAATTTCAAATTCAAAATTCGAAATTCAAATATTTGATTATTAATTTAACTAATTAAATTAATTAGTAATGGCTTGGACTATCCAAGCCCATTACTAAACTCCATGCACCACCCACCCATTTAGGTGGGCTTCCAAACAGCTTCTTGGGCTAATAACATTATTAGGCCCAATACCTTTAAAGCTAGTCCATCATAACTACAAGGTGTTAGTGTGTGACCCATTAGGTCCAACTTAGCTACTGACATAACTGGGCTTGGGCCCAACAAGCCCACAACCCAATTAATGACAACACAGAGCACTAGCAATGCTTTGTTGCCCCAGAACTAGTCAGATTAATGACTTGATCATCCTATTGCACATATTTGGTTACCGTATGTATTTCCCTTCGTCTCGGTTATCTTCCCATTAACCTAGGGTAAAGAAATGTATCAACCCCTGCGGTTTAGGGTAAGCTTTATTCGAAATAGGGAATCTTCAATTTACTGACTCTAAAGGCAGATCATCTCATGATCTCTTTTACTATGCATAGATTCCCGAGTCCCTGTAAATGTCATCCCGATTTCTCCGGTTTACAGATAACCTAATCTCTCACAGAGATTTGACGAATTCCTTCAGCTTATTACCCTAGCCCTGTGCCCTTTAAGGACACGCCCAACAGTATACCTATGAGTCTCCATGTTTCAGGCAGACGAGGTATACAATCAAAACATGCCTTCAAGAACACAGTCTAGGTAATAACTTCTGGTCTAAGGAAAGACACACCCAAACATAAAGAGATTACTCTAATGACACTATCTGTGAGATTTCCTCATAGAGTCTCTTTTTGGGTCTGTTCAGTGCGAGCTATACTCTTATAGGTCCACCCACGACTTTAGCTAAGATATATCCATATCTGCAGCTCATGAGGTCTTTACCTTGTATCCATATACAAGTAGATAAGTCGTACTAGTCTTTACTCGAGATCACTGATCCCCAAACTCAGTGTCTCTAGACTAGGAACATATAATTAGGAATAGACATGCAATATCCTTGAATCCTCATGATCGTGATCTCATCACAGATACTCAAGAGATACCTGTTCTATTCCAAGGGGTTTATCCAGTTCATTCATATAATATTAACAGTAATATCGAGACACAATATGAAACTGAATAAATAGTGCTTACATTTATTTGCGACAAATAAAGTTCTACATCTAGTGTCCTTTATTTAATCAAAAGATTGTCTCTAGGACACCCATATGCTAACAAACTCCCACTTGGCCTAGAGCCAATCTGACCTAAGTCGTATGCCCAAAGCCTCATAATGACTATCATGTTTTCTCTGAGAAACAGCCTTTGTCAGAGAATCGGCCAGGTTATCGTCTGTGGGAACATAATCCATTTTTACATCATTCCTATCAATGATTTCTCTAATCAAATGATATCTGCGGAGCACGTGTTTAGATCTTTGATGAGACCTAGGTTCCTTTGACTGCGCGATGGCTCCAGTGTTGTCGCAAAGCAACTGTATGGGCTCATCCACGCTTGGAACCACCCTTAGTTCATTTATGAACTTCTTGATCCACACTGCCTCCTTAGCTGCTTCTGAAGCAGCTATGTATTCAGCCTCTGTCGTTGAGTCTGCTGTTGTCTCCTGCTTGGAACTTTTCCAAGACACTGCCCCACCATTTAAGGTGAATACGAATCCTGACTGTGACTTGCAGTCATCTTTGTCACTCTGAAAGCTGGCATCAGTGAACCCTTTCACTGTTAACTCATTAACCCCACCATAGACCAGAAACGCATCCTTAGTTCTTCTTAAGTATTTAAGGATGGTTTTGACTGCCGTCCAGTGACCCTCTCCAGGGTCTGACTGGTATCTGCTCGTAATGCTTAAAGCATATGAGACATCTGGTCTCGTACATATCATGGCATACATGATGGATCCAATAGCCGAAGCGTATGGAATTCCACTCATGCGATCCTTCTCAGGCTGTGACTTAGGACACATAGCCCTCGATAGGTGTACCCCATGACTGACAGGAAGAAAACCCCTTTTCGACCCTTCCATGCTAAACCTCTTTAGCATCTTGTCAACGTACGTGGATTGAGATAAACCCAGCAGCCTCTTGGATCTATCTCTATAGATCTTTATACCGAGTATAAAGGCTGCCTCTCCCAAATCCTTCATGGTAAAGTTTTCTGAAAGCCACTCTTTCGTTATTTTTAATGTGGGGATGTCATTTCCTATTAGCAATATGTCATCTACATAAAGCACTAGGAAGACGACATTACTCCCACTTACCTTTCTGTAAACACAAGGTTCATCCTCGTTCTTGATAAAACCGTTACTCTTAACGACTTCATCAAAACGTATATTCCAACTCCTTGATGCTTGCTTTAGCCCATATATTGACCTTTGTAGTTTGCATACCATATGCACCTGATCTTTTTTTTCAAAGCCTTCAGGTTGTGTCATGTACACTTCCTCCTTCAAGAACCCATTCAAGAAGGCGGTCTTGACATCCATTTGCCAAATTTCATAGTCGTGGTATGCTGCTATTGCAAGCATGATCCTAATAGATTTGATCATGGCAACTGGTGAAAAAGTTTCATCATAGTCAACTCCTTGTCTTTGACGATACCCTTTCGCCACCAACCTAGCTTTGTAGGTCTGAACGTTGCCATCTGCATCAGTCTTTCTTTTAAAGACCCATTTATTACCAATAGGAACTATTCCTTGTGGTTTAGGAACCAAGGTCCATACCTTGTTCTGATACATCGAATCCATTTCAGATTCCATGGCTTCAAGCCATTTTGAGGAGTCAACATCTTTGACCGCCTCCTCGTAGTTACTTGGTTCATCATCCTCAACAGTTTGCTGATTCTCAATCACAAACCCGTACCTTTCAGGTGGATGGATGACCCTCGTAGGTCTACGGAGTTGTGTGTTTACTTCTCCATTGGAGAACGTCGCCTGCGGAGCAGACTCGGGTTCCTCAATCTGTTCTTGTGGATCTTGCACTTCTTCAAGATCAATCTTACTCCCACTGCCTCCTTGAGAGATCAAATCCTTCTCAAGGAACTCAGCATTCTTTGAAACAAACACTTTGTGTTCTTCCATGGAGTAGAAGTAGTATCCCTTAGTACCTTTAGGATACCCCACAAATAGACATTTAGTACTCTTAGCACTAAGCTTGTCTGATGTCAACGCTTTGACATAAGCTGGCGATCCCCATACCCTGAGGTAACTCAGGTTGGGTCTCTTACCACTCCATATCTCATATGGTGTGGTCTGAACAGATTTAGACGGTACCCTATTTAGAAGGTATGCCGCTGTGTCTAAGGCATATCCCCAAAACGATTTTGGAAGTTGAGTCTCACTCATCATAGACCTAACCATGTCTAACAAGGTCCTGTTTCTCCTTTCGGAGACACCGTTTTGGTGTGGTGTGTAAGGAGCGGTAAATTGTGAGAGAATTCCATTTTCTCTCAGATAACCCTGAAACTCGTGGCTCAAATATTCACCACCACGATCTGATCGTAATGTTTTAATCATCTAGCCACGCTGTTTCTCCACCTCATTCCTAAACTCTTTGAACTTTTCAAAAGCTTCAGATTTATATCTCATTAGGTATATATACCCAAATCTTGATTTGTCATCTGTAAAGGTAATGAAATAAGAATATCCACCTCTAGCCTCAATAGACATTGGGCCACATACATCAGTATGAATGAGTTCTAATAACTCACTATCCCTATGACTCTCAAGCCCTTTGGGCTTTTGTTGAATCATTTTCCCAGCTAGACAAGATTCACACTGTCCATAGGATTCCAAATCCATGGAGTCCAGGTATCCATCTCTATGCATCCTAGACAATCTTGTTTCATTTATGTGCCCTAGTCTACAGTGCCAAAGATAAGATTGATTATCCGTCCTAGGTCGTTTCACATCTATATTGAGCACTTCATTTCCCATTTCCAACACATACAATCCATTTATTAAAGAAGCAGTACCGTAAACCATATCATTCAAAATGATAGAAAAAGTACCATTCCTAATACTGAAAGTATATCCATCTTGTTCTAAACAAGAAATTGAAATAATGTTTCTAGAAATTTGCGGAACATAAAGACAATTATTCAAATGCAGTAAAA